>VDFB02069554.1:0-64290 GCA_007258455.2 Sequoia sempervirens
GACTCAAGCTTTCTTTATATGCAATCATTCTATTTTCAAAATAGAAACTTCAACAATTTATTTTGTATTTATCTTGAATAAATTGCATTGCTAGAGCATGCAAAATTTTGTAAGCATTTATAAATAAGTGCTTTAGCTAATAGTTATTTTACACCTACTTGTTGCTAAACTTGCTTGTCATGTCCCCAATTTGGGACCTCTTTACAGTTGGCAGGGAAAAAAGCATTTTTAAATACTAACTTAAATAATATTAAATAATAATAATATAATATTAAATAATTAATAAATAATAAAGAATAAATTTAAATTATTGATAAAATAACATTTAAATTTAAATAAATTATATTTTATCTGGGCTGACTTTTGAAGGAACACAATTTAATATTTGAATAATGTTTTCTCTTTTGGTCGACATCTCCTTATTAGCAACTATTTATGGTGGACACTGGGCATTTTGGAGATCATCGAATGAAGACATGGAAAGTGACCGCGTATCGGGTTTTGCCTGGTAGGACGTAGTCTCTGCCAGTGGTTTTGTGTAAACGTTCCTTCCTTTAGTTAGCATTCATTATCCTTTCCGTGCATTATCTTAGAGGTCTCGATCTTGCATTTACAGGTATACTCGAGAGCATAGTTTACATACTTGGAATTGGAGAGTACTCGGCAAGCCCAAAAATTTTGACTCGGGAAAAACTCGGCAAATACTTGGAAAATACTCGGCAAATACTCGGCAAATGTGTGGATATTTATGTATGTGTATATGTAGGACTGCACTGTGCACACATACATATCTATAAACATACATAAGATGCCAAGTTTGCATGCATATACACAAGACATATTTATACACACACAAACATGCCAAGTTTGTGGGTTTTTTGTGAGCTACTAGCGATTACTCAATAATTTGACGGGAGAAAATCCATCTGCATACTGCCCGCGAGTAAAAGCAGAAATTACTCGACATGCAAATTGTTTGGAGATTACTTGGCTACTTGGAGAGTAATTGGAGAGTATGTAAACTATGCTTGAGAGTGACTGGCAGAATTGTGATTTGCACTGTGTGGCTGAGCTTAAGCTATTCACTCATCCTTCTCGGACTTTTGGCGGTGATCACTCCACTCGGGAGACGTCTCTTCATTCATACAGTTGTGCCCTGACTTCCAACCTTGGTAGGACCATTGCCTAGCTTAGTCCTCCTTGCAACTCACGTGTTTCTTCTCATAGGCATATCGGGGAATTTATGAGCTCATATCGTGGCTGCATCAACTCCTCACCATTTCGCGATTCCACTTCCGTGCTGGAGTCGAGTTTTCCATTGCATGCGGATCGTGCAATATTCCTGTCGAGCATCATTGTTCATCGACTTCTAGTCTAGCCATCGAGTAAGCACGGGTCAGTGGGTGTTCCCGGGAGTGTTCTCGGGATCTCATCATAGTTGATATAATTCTGGTGTTTGAGGTAGTTGGTTTGGCATGAAGCAATATTTAGTGTCGAAGGTGAACTCCTGAGATTTGTCTATTAGTTAACTGTTGTGAGTCGACTACTGAATACAAGCAATCGGGGCTATTCGGTTCTACTTTGTGCATCACAACATTCCCCTGAGCATTTATTACAATCTATTAAATTGATATGCAGTCATTGTTTGCAAATCAGAAGGTAATACTGTGTTTCGGTTGCTCTTTGATTTTCCATGAATGCCATACATTGTTGTTAGTTGGTATAATTCTGTGGTTGCCAATGACCTCACCGTGATGTAATATTGTATCCTGAGATTGAATGCAAATAGTTATCCCTGTGTATGCACTGAGATTGATGTATTCCAGTGTGTGAGTTATCATCAAATTCAAAGTGAAAAGGAAAATTAATTAATGTTTAGAGTGTGATCTAAGCTTGGATCTTACATTGCTGTTCAAGCTTGGTGGTTATTGTAGGCTTTGTATTGCAATAGTAATTGATTTGGTCTATGTGGCTTTGTATACAAATCTCCATATTCGATTAATAATATCTTGTGTGTTTAATCAAATTCAGTGTGTGTTGTACTCACGCTTTTAGCTAGAATGATTGAGTTTGTTAGCTTTTGTTGGTGTTTAATTTCAAGGTAAAAGATAATTGTTTTTTCCCTTGAGTAGAAGTGCTGATAAGCCTTGTGGCCATACCCAAGAACCAAAATGATAGGTTGTTTTTGTTGCTTAAAGTTCTAGGGTTTTTAGTTTTATTTATAACGGAGTGTCTCCTAATTCTAACAAAGTTTTTATATTATATGCTGTTCTATTTTGTGTTGTCCTGAAAGGGACAAATTAAAGTGCTAATATGTAGTTCTTTACACTTGTAATACAAAAAGAAAGTAAATTTAGGGAAATGCTCGAGAACTAGCATTTACATGGTCTGGTTTTTGGCAAGGTGACATGTGAAGTATTAAGTTGTTTATAGGGATTTAAATCTATAGTCAGTATAATAGTGTAAGTTTTTATACCCAAAGTCTCTTTTTTTGATTTAAATCTATAGTCAGTAAATGCACATTAATTTCTAGCAGAAAAACCTAGCAAGAAAGTTATGAAAATGTTGTAATATCTATTTGTTGGGTTGATTAGTGTGAAGTTACCAGGATTCTAATTTTATCAAACATATTTGGGAATAATGATATGGCATTATTACTTAAAGTTCATCTTTCGTTTTACTCGATATAGTAGCAAGAATCTAGTTTTCAATTGAGTTGAGTTTGTACAAGAGGGGTTAACTACTATGAAGGTAGCTGTGATAAAGTATTCTTTTCTATTTCAGAGTATGCATTTGTTTCTGTAATGTCCCCAATTGGATGTACACAATATTTTATTATATTTTTCTGATTTTATGAGACAAAATCAATCCAAACTGCAAGTAGGCAGACTGATTATAATTTTCAAACCCTTATTTTGTTGATGTCTAGACCCTAGGTGGATAAAATGCTCAGTTCCACTGACATAATACCCTTAAGAATTTATTCTATTTTATTGCAATGCTGGTCAGAAAGTACTGAAATGTTAAACAGCAACAAAATAATTTTTATTGATTTTTTTTTTCACTCACAGCTGCTCTACAGCCTAGGACAGAGGTACGAACTGCATAGGACTAGAAATTATATGATCTATCTCAACTCATAGGTGATGGGAACAAACCCTCATTTTGCCAAGGGGGAACTTGAAGCCATGTGACCAATGATGCTGGAGATAGTGAGTGGCAATGTATACCATCTTCAACTTGTAAGAAATGCTTAGCATAAAAAGCAAGCTTCAGGCTGAGTTGCATGGGAGGGGAGGTCAAAGTGACCTAGATGTACTGTTTGTAAAAGTCTCTTCTAGCAGTTCTGGTGATGGTTTTGTTGTGACCTTTTCACACATCGCCCCATTCAAGATGGGGACCCCCTAAATTTTGCTCCGTTCCGGTCTTTTGGCTTGAGTTTTTCCTCTCTCTCTCGCTCTGTCTCTTTTCTGGTGTCCGTCTTTCGGGGGGGTTGTGTCCGTCTTTGAGCTTAAACGTGAAAATATTGGCCAAGTTTAAAATTAGGGTTTCATCATTTTGGGTCAATTCAAGGTCAAGTAAAGCGATAAATTGAAAATTGAACTTAATGTTGTTGTCAGCAAACATCCAGCAGGCTTCCAGCCAGTTTTCATCAGATTCCGAGGTACTTACTATTTTTAGTAAGTCTGCAATTCGGGGCAATTTGTCAGCTATTTTGAGATTCTGATCATCACACGGCATTCAGAGTATATCAGACTGCTTGCATGCCAAATTTGAACGAAAACAGACAACTTACTATTTTTAGCAGTCTGGCTTCCAGAGCTAATTTCAGGGTCCAGATGCAGAGATTTTCTTCGCATGTCTCGATATTCCTTCTGGGTTTTTCGAGACCTTCGCGATAATATAACATGCAAGTCGAGATGATCACTTTCAGGATTTGGCCTTCCGAGGCTATTTTTAGGGTTTGCATGTCGAGCTTTTCTTTGCATGTCAGGTGATTCCTGATGGGTTTTCCGAGAGCTTCGCGATGGTGTGACATGCAAACGAGGATTCTCACTGATGGGACTTGCTTTATTTTTAGCGGGTGTGTCGGCGTGGCCTCAGCCCAATTGATTCACGGGCTGATCGCAGTGCCGCAGAAACGAGAGCAAACAGAGATCTTTTGATACGCATGCAGTACAAGTTAGGGTTTCCAGCTTCGGGGCCTAAAAATAGGCATCAAAAGTCAAAATCTTCGAAAACCGATGTAAACCATCGCGATCAGCGTTCTTCAAGCTATCTGCGGTATTTGATCAGCAGGGCCTTACTATTTATAGTAGGTAGAATTGAAGCGATGCTAAAATAATGGAGTCAAAATTGCGTAAATGGAATTAATGGAAATGACAAGTCACGTGTTGAGATACGCCTCATTCAAATTTCAACTCGATCGGAGCTCGGGAGCTATCAGAATCAAGAGTTTACTATTTATAGTAAGCCACCCTCAGAAACAGGCTATAAATAGCAGGGTGATCGAAAGTGGCAGTGCCGACAAGTTGATAAAGTCAGGAGGATGCTATGTTTAAAATTTCAGGCCATTCCGAGCTTCAGAAGTCCAAATTCAGAGGACTTACTATAAATAGCAGGGCACGTAGGCTGGCGAGGATGATAAAATTTTTCTAAGTCTGGAGTCTCGTCCAGCAGGCATGGCAAAATGCGCCCAGATTGATGAAGAGGCATAAAAATTTCTAAGTGTGAGTTCATCCACCACCCAGGGCAAAATGCGCCCAAGGGTGAGAACAGTCAAACAAAAGTCAAAGAATTTCATCCTGCTCAAGGGTCCAAAGGCGCCCAAAGTGAAAGAGGAAAAAGTTGGAAAAATTCTAAGTATGAGAAATCCGCCTCAGGGGTCAAAATGCGCCCATCCTTCACAAGCATGAAAATGCGCCCAACTTCCAAAGGAGTCAAAGTGGTCAAAGATTGTTCATCCTTCTCCAAGGCCAAAATGCGCCCAAACTGGGCCATGTCAAGACAAAATTTTGGAAGGTGAAAAGTCACCCAAGAACGTTGGAAGAAGTTTCATCCTTCACACACATCAAAATGCGCCCAAGGAAGGAGAGGGTCACAAAGCGTGGTGGCAAGTTTCATCCTCCTCCTACAAGGAAATGCGCCCATGTTTCAATGTAAAAGGTAATTAAAGGTGGTAATTAAGGTGAAAAGTTTACCAAAGCATGGTGAGAAGTGGTAAAAGGTGGACGTTATCCTCCTCTACACTTAGAATGCGCCCAAGGTGGTGGGCCTTAGTGAAAACTTTGCTAGGCGTGTGAAGGGAGTTATAAGGCGTTGGAATTTCCTAAGGCATGGAAAATATTTGAAGGGGTTGAGAATAAAATGTGATGTGCGCCTAGGAAGGGAGTTATAAGGCGTTGGAATATGTTAGAATATATTTCACGGCGTTGAGAATAAAATGCTAAGTGATAAGTGCGCCTATGTTGAGGGAGTTGTAAAGTGATTTTAAAATATTTTCTAAGACGTTGAAATTAAAATGAAGTGGGTTAGGCGCCTCAGGGGAAGAAAATAAAATATTTTCTAAGTGTTGAAAATTTGCCTAGGCGTTGGGCTTTTGAATGAATATTTTCCAAGTGATGAAGTGGGGATAAAATGTGCAAGGCGTGCCGGGGATGAAGTTGATATAAAAATTTTCTAAATTTTCTCTCCACTAGCAATCAACAAATTTTTCTGAGGCAAGATTTCAAAAGTGCGAAGGATGATTTAAATATTTTCTAAGGCAAATTATTTTCTTCTTAGAAAATACGCCTAGAGCTCCAAGTTGATGAATTTTCCGAGACGAGCAACTCTTCTCAGTAATGGAGTCAGAAACAATGATATTTCAAGTTCTTCAAATTTTTTTCAAGAGGTCAGAGCAACACAGAGTGATCACAGGCGAAGAACGAGTTTAAATGATGAAATTGATATTTTTTCTAAGGTTCAAAATTGATAAATTAAATGAACCCGTTCGTTGGGTACCCATGGATTCGGTGTTCTAGCGAAAATTTGCTTGGTGGGCGTTCGTGATGAGATAGTTCTAAATCTTTCAGAAGCTTCATGCCGACACTTTCCGTTGAAATTTGTCCGGTGTGAGTTATGAATTTTACCTAAGGGAGAATTTTAAATTTTCTAAAACCAAGCTTGAATAAAATGTGTTTCAAAGTGAATTTTCTTCAGTGAATACGAAGGGTGCCTGAATAATTGTGATTGATTCTTAGGGATGAATTTTCCAGAGCAGGTGATGAAGTTAAAAATTCGAATTCAAATGATAGAGCTCCGGCTGGTGAGTTAAGAGAAGATGAATTAAATCAAATTTTTGAAAGCAAAATCCAGAACGCCAGTCAAAGTCAAGTTTCTAGAAGAATAATATTCCCGACGACTGGAGACAAGTGTCAGAAACATCAGAGAGGGAAAATTCGAATTCTTGAAGTAGAGTAGTGGAGTTTAATGGCACTGGCTAAAAATAACGTCTTCTAGAATTTGAATTCTAGCTATAAAATGGAGAAGCTTTTCACTCATTTTCACAACTGGAGTGGGCAAATTTGCTAAGTCTAAGTGAGCTTGAAGGGATTCGATTGTTGCTGAGAGGTATTTTGCTGAAGCTTGAGTTTGCTGAGAGTTGAAGAAGACGTCTTAAGTGTTTGAGGAGGTACGCCATTGCTAAAGATTATAAGTGCTTGAGGAGGTACGACTTTGCTAGTGGCTGAAATCTGATTCATTGAGGTAAGTACACCGATTGCTAAGAATTTGGATTCAAACTTGCTTATCTTAATTGAGCTTAGTAAAGTAAAACGCCATTGCTGGAGTAGAATTGAAAGAGACGCCTTGTATTGAGTTGAAATGTTGAGAACTCAAAAATACGAAGGTGCTAGTTTGTGAGATTGCTAGTTGATAGTCTGAAGTGCAAAGTTAAGAAGTTCGCTATGTGCTGATTGCTGGTTTGAAGTGCAAGGATATAGAAGTTTAAAATTTGCTGATTGCTGATACGATGTAGTAGAAGTTCAATTTGTTGAGTGCTAATTGAGAAGTAAAGTCATCGGAGTTCACTTAGAAATCTGTTCTAAGTGTCGGAATTTGAACTTATTCAAGAGAAGAGGCTGAGGTTTGCAAACATGAAAGATATTGCAGCTTCTAGAATTCGACTGCAGCCCCTATCATGCCTTATTTTATTAAATTTAATTGCTGATGAAATGTTTGTTATGTTGCAGATGGCTGAAGCAAGGACAACCGGAAAGGACAATGGTGCCTCAAGACAGGCTACGATCAAGAAGCTGAGCAAAACGTTCATGCCGGAGTCAAAGTTCATTTCGAAATTGGGCAGGTTGACAGACACGAACTTGGGCGCCGTCAACCTGGAGACTCTCAAGAACAGGCTGTTCGGAATTGGAAGTCATCGGGCTTCGGTCACTTCACACAACATCGTCCGAAGTGGACTATATGCAGCTGCTGGTTTTCCACCAGCTATCCAGTCGGAGTTGATTATAGATGCGCCAGCATTGCGAGAAGAACACTTAGGTCGATCACGTCACCAGATGGCCAAGTACTTGCCAATCTCACTCCGGCAGCCATTGGTGAAGATTTTGGGATCCCGGTGCATAGAAACATGATCTACAAGTCCAGGGAGCGAGCGGAGCGTATGTATGCTTCTGCTTTTGAACGATGCATGGACACAATTAACACTCATTGGATGAGCACTCCGAAGCCTTCAAGAACGAAGTTGCCGAAACAGATCATAGCAGAGGACCTGAAACAGGAGTACTGTGATCTCATTATGATGCTGAGCAGGGTAGGTGGTTGCCCTCAGTCTTATATTTTCGAGCCATGGATGTTTTATTACATCAACCTGGTATTAGAAGGCAAGGATTATGTCAATTGGGCTGAGATGATTAGTGACAATATACATGAGCAGCTCCTGAGTTTGCGGAGGACTAAAACGTTCTACATGAGCTCCTATCTTGTTTACATGTTGGCACGGATGACGAGGTACAGAGGAATTTCTTACAAGGAACCCATCGGTTGTGGCTCCCACCAGTTCAAAATCCATGAGGCGTGTACGCAGTTGCACCTTTCGAGCACAACCCATTATAAGCGTGTCAACGATTCTTTCACCATGTACATCACGAGGCTGCTTCAGGAGAGGTTACAGTGCAGAATCTCTAGAAATGCCCAGGAGCTAATTGAAAGGTATGGGTGCTGGTTTATACAGTTTCCAAGATTTTCATACATTAGGCTGCAAGGATTTTCTTCATATCCATATAAATTTTGCCCTAAGTACTTAGCAGACGAATAATAGTACTAGAGATAGCTACAAGCGGGTTCTTTGACGCTGACAAATCCGGAAGAAAAGAAGAAGGAGGGATAGGTTTCCGGTTGTGATGGGCAGCTTCGGATGATTTGTCCTTGATGCGGTGACTAGGGAAGGCGAGGTGACTTCAATTTATCATTTCTCATATCACAGTATGAACAGCACCTGACCCACCATAACATCAGCGGGTGTTGTCAGAGGAATTCAAACATAAGGCCACCATTGAGGATTATTGGGCTGATGCAATTGATGAGATTGAAGTGAGAAAGAGGATGTTCTCTAGATTGCCGATTACTCTGATCAGGGAGTGTGAGGTGGTTCCGGTTCCAGACCAGGTCAATGAGGACATGGATGTTGTTCATCCAGACTATGCAGCTGTTCGGGACACTCCACTTCCGCCTATTGATTGAGTGAGCTTAGGGGTTGCCCAATCTTGATACTCTCCATCTGATTATGACCCAGCTTTCACGGGCTTGGTAGATAGGCGGGTGAAAGCGGTTGAAAGGTAAGGTCAATTGCTTTGACTTGCCCACAACGATGGGGAGATCCGCAGGGGCGCCCACTACGGGAAGGAAGAAGCGAGATCACAAGAGGACGGTCAAAGGAAAAGAAATAGTTGACCCGAGCCTCCACGAGAATTCTGATAGCGGTACCTTTGGAACCACGTTCCCCAAGCTTGCTCTGAGAGGTGTCTTTATTTAGCGATCAAGGTTGCGATGAATCGGTACCAAAGATACGGGATGACCGGCCTCCACGGAGGGAGTCGATTGTGGAGTGTAATGTACTGTCGAGTGTCGGCATGATGATGAGGGACAGTCTTGACCTCAATTTCCAGCAGCAAAGAAGTTAGGCGGCCATGAATGATGATGATGATGATATAGTGTCAGGTGACACTCGGCCACTTGAGGACGATGAGCCTCGCCAGAATGAGGAAGAAGTGGAACAGGTTAGAGAAGTCGAGGCGCAGGAGCAGCGGCCCTTTGATATATTATATGAGGTGCCTGATTGGCTTAGAGATAGGATGCGAAGAAGCCCGAGTGAGGAGATTGATCCAGCAATTGAGATGGAAGAGTTTTTGAACAGGATCAGTGCACCTCCACAGAAGAAGAGAGCACGAAAGTTTTCAAAGATCTCCACTGACGAGGATGGCTCTCGTACTCTTCACGTAGCTGTCCCACGAGTCGAGTGTGACCGGAATGAAGCAGCTCCAGAAAACTATGTGGTCACCACTCTTGATTTGGGACGCCCTACTGGTGCTCAGATTGTTGAGGAGTGTGATAACTCCTTCCTTGCCCTCAAGGATGGGTGTTCAAGAAAGAAGGGAAATATAAGAAGTTGAAACGAGAACACAAGGCGTTAGTTGGATATGTTCAGCAGTTGTCTCGTTCTCGAGGGCGGGATGTACCAGTGATAGAGCCTCCGGCAGATATTCCTAGAGAGTCGATCAGCGGCTTAGTAGAGTTGGGGAGGATGGCACAAGAGGCAGGCAAATGGGTCACAGGGGTTCGTACGGAGACGGAGAAATTCATGGAGGACCTATCTTTTGCTTTTCAGCAGGCCTCTTCTATTTTGACACGGATAGATGCGGTGGATCATGCTTGGGGCGATGCTTCCATCTATCAGAGTAAGGTGATCCAGCGTCTTGAGGTGTTGAGGCATGTGCCACTGCAGTTGCTGATTGATGGAGGTGTCATTCAGGCGAATGACCGATATGATTTCTCTCGGTGGTATTCTTCGGCTATCACAGGGCGTGGCTTCTTGATGCAACACAGGCTGATTCAGCCAGGATACACAGGCTATGGCCAACATTATAGATGGAGTTCAGAACACTTTGAGGCCATCTTTGCTAGGCGGCTGAGTCCAGAGGAGATAAGCTTTGATAATTTGAGGGGTTTGCTGGTTCCCTTCTTCGCAGATGTTAAGACCTTTGTACAGGATGACTTTGAGAATACTGCTACATTCTCCACCTTGATCCAGAACACGCAGACTCATTAGATGCTGGAGAAAATCTTGTACGAGGCACGAGCACTCGGCCACAGCAGTTTCAGTTGGACATGTTCACCATCTCAGTTCATGAGGTGAGGCCGTACTTGGCAGATTTGTTGAGTTGGCAGTCAGAGAGAAGGCTAATGGAACACACTACTGGACGAGGATCTTCTAGAAGACTGAGTATGGAGCATTTATTACATTTGCTATTTTGGGAGTGAGTGGGAATCTTTGATTCATTTAATGTACCACTCCCTATTCTGGCAGTTTTTAGGGTTAGGGCTGAGGTGGCACGATTTTGGCCCCTCTATTGATTGTAACCCTAGCCGTCCTTTGGGACTTGGCTAGCTATAAAAGGGGGAGTCCCCCTCATTTGTAAGGCATTAGAAATCAGAATATTAGAAGGAAGATCAGAGCTAGAGATTGTTAAGTAGAGCTAGATAGTGTAGTATTGTAGAACATTTTGCATAATTTGGAGAAGGAAGAAAGTTTTCCCTTTGAAAACTTTTGAGGAGACTGTTGTGTAATACATTTTATGATAATAGATCTTTTCATTGATGATGAAATTTGTCTTGTCATGAAATGCTAGCAAGGTTTCTTCTTCCTTTCGTATCCAAGTAGATTAGATTCATGCAAGTAGCTTACTTCGGTGTGTGGTGTTTCATTGAGATAGCTTCGTTTTATTCCATACCACTAGCGGCTTGTTGACGATAAGTCTGCCTTGCGTGGTCAACTGGACATTATCTTGTGTTTAACTTCGGTTATGGCTTACATACTTATATGCGTTGTTCTGATGGTGTACGTATGTTAAAACTGTGACTTGAATACCTTTCGCTATCCCCTTTGAAGATTGCACCGATTTTGCTGAGGCTGTCCGACGGAGGCTAGGCAAATCTGGTTGAAGTCTATTGAGACGAAGCCCCATATACCCTGCATTTAGAATAGAGTACAAATTTCTTAGGCCTTTTCCCTTTTACTTTCCGCATACTTCTTGTTAGTTTTAGAAAAGGATACACATTGCCAAATCATACACGTAAGAATCCCCTTCAAATTACATATCAACTGCTAACTGCGAGAAGTCTGAACAACTACGTAAGTCCCCTTGACATACCAGCAATATCACATCAAGCCAAACTGAGCCTATTCGCACTAAAGGAACCTTGGAGTTGAACGCACGAACTTTCTGGCAATCTTAGCGTGCGGGATACTTTGATCAGGAGAGAATAGAGCGTCCGTTGGGCGACTTTGTTCTGTGTTGGTGCGGTCTCAAAAACCACGTCAACAGGTCTCCTTCTAGGGAAGGAGCTGTGTAGGAGTGGCTAAGGAATACATGAAAGGAGGTAGTTTGTCAATATAGATGCTGATAGAAAGGAGCAAGCTTGCCTTCTAATACCAACACTAATGACTAATGGTGCCCAATTGGATGCAATTAGGCAATCCTCTTAGAGGAGTGAAGAATCAAATGCATCTATCACGACTAGAAGTGGAGTTACCTATGGAATTTGAGTTTGTGTATGTAGAAAGTAAGCTGAAAGGTAGTCTTGAGACATAGTGGCTGGGCAACAAAATTTGCTTGGACAATGCTTTGTGGAACAATATACTTGCACTTGATAAGACGTTGCAACATGAGAGTTTGAACCCTCTCAACATGAGCGTAATCAACAAATGCCAAGCGAGGCCCCAAAACCTCCAAGCAATACAAAATTGTGGGCTTGATGATGGTATAAAAAAATTAAAAATGTATCTTTGAGGGGATATCTTGGAAGTGGACCTGGAATCACTGGCATTTCAAGAGAGAGAGAGGCATATCCCTTACAAAGACGTAAATGTTAGGCAGACTTCATGTTGGAGGGAATAGAAAATTCGACCCCCAAGTATGTGCAAGGGGAAGTGATCTCTAATGCTGTCCCCTTATAAAAAAATTGGAATTCGGAAAGGTGTGTTTTACTAAGGTTGACCACAAGCTAGTGGAGATAAAAAAAAATGTAGGCAAGGGCATCAGGTTGCCATTTTAAACCTTAAGTAGAGTGAGAGAAGAGAGCAAAATTATAAACAAAAAGAAGAATGCTAGTAATCAACTATCATTTGAGTGAGTGTGTTGCTGGAGAAACACCTTCAACTGATCAATGTAGATGCTGAAGAGGATTGGGGAGTTTGGACATCTTTGTGTAACCTTAGTGTTACTTCTCACAAAGTTAGAGAGATTGTGATAGGTACAAAACTACCTAGTAACTGTCTCATAAAGCCTCCAAACAACAGTAATGAGTGATTTAGAGATGCCAATATCACACATCCATTAGAAAAGTAGTTGAGATGCCAATATCACACATTTGCTAGAAAGTAGTAGGTTTCTCAGGATTGAGCCAAAGGCTTTCTTGAAGTCGATGAAACAACAAAAGATTGTGGAAGATTGGTGGTAAGCTTCCTCAATAATAGCCTAGAGTGTGAAGATGTGGTCAATGCTTTGTAAGTTCCCTTGAAATTGGCTTGCCAATGAGCACAAAGATTATATTTGTCTAGGAACTTAGAAAATTACATATCCATCATGTAGCATAAAGTTGGGCAAATGTATGCCCAATCATGATAGTTTTGTAGTTGCCAAGATTAGAGAGATCTTGAGACCTATGGATAAGATGTATTATGTGTTGAGATCAAGACAAGTAAAGCCTAAATAACCTCATTGAAAAGCTTAGTGAAAGGTGAGGCTAAGGAATCTACACCATATTTGATAAATTCAGCTTCTAGGCCATTGCAGTCAGCTACCTTGTTGGTGCATAACTTTAGAATAGCCCTCATATCATTGTCTGTGGTGAAAATAATAGAAGTAGGTGGTGTAGTGGGGACTACCATAGTAGATTGGTGTGGTACATTATAAAGAGAGCGAGTGTAGGAAATCCATCTAGTGGGTTTGATGTTAGAGGCTATATGTCTATGTTTCCTTGGAAGAAGAGTGCTCCAAAAGTTTTTGGGGGATTCGTGAAGATCAACAAGGAAGGTAAGTCGCTGAGAAGCAAGAAACTCCCACTTCTTGTGATGTAAATGACACTAATAACCCCTACAGATGGAGGGCATAGGGAGAGGGAATAGAGATAATGAAAACTAGAGCCTTTGATGGAGAGATTTGCATTCATTATGAAACCATCAACTCATAAGGTAGGATTTGTATTGGCGAGGAGGTTAGGGAAGATATAAATTGTAGTGAGACAATTTAAGGGCAACATCCTAAAGGCTTGATGAAGTAAGTCATACATGGTGTTAATGGTTGAAAAAGGAAGGGAGTAGAAATCCTTAAAGGGAAGGTAGAGATAGGGTAATTAATCAAGGTATACTCACCGATAAGGTGGATAGTGGGATGCCTAATGATAGGGGGATGTGGAGGGATGAATTAGAGGTAAGGATTGAGAATTGACAAGAAGGATGAAGGACATTGCGACATGATAAACAAGTGGGGTCCAAAGAGGAATAAAGAAACCACAAATATGAGGTATGAGAGACTTTTAAGACACTTGCACCACCACCACGAGGAAAGCAAGTGAATTTGCTAGACTTATGGAGGCAAGGAAGCTTGTTGAGAATGTGGAAGCTTTGAGATTCACCTAAATGGAGATGTCTCTAGGAGGATATGGCAATAGTATTCCCATTAGCAAAAGCTCTTTGTAAACCAAACTCCATAGTATCCATGTCATGAAGACATATGTCATGCTTTGCAAGATCATGAATGGGGATGGAGGCTCCCAATGTGGGCATTAAAGTCGCCCAAAAGAATGATATCACCAACTTTGGAGTATTTAGAGATTTTTGGGTAGAGGTCTAGATAGGGATCCTCATCAATGTGAGTGACAAATGAAGATAAGGCAAGGGAGAAGTAGCAAACAACAATGAAGACATCCCAAATGGGAAGAGTGCCCTCATGAATTTGGAGCCACATGTATCTGGAGTAGACATTTGAAGCAACCGGTGAAACTCTAGGTTTGAGATTATTTCAAAGCCACCCCTCAAAAGCCAAAAACACCATAAATCTACTAGTCTCACGACAAAAGTTTGAGATCCAAAAATAACCAGTAGTAGGGGGGGAGCCTATTGAGGGCTCTCACGAGTCTTAGTGAGGAATATGAAATCTTGGGAGGCAATTGCTTCTTAGAAAGAATCTAGAGAGGATCATATAGAACCATTTCAGTTCCAACAAGTAATGGAGCTGCCATTGCCACCCACTGAGACCCGACGACCTTGTTATGCTAATAGTCTAGATTTTGATCACCTAGAGGGAGGGTAGTCACAAAGAATGGCATGGCCATTTTGTATAATAGCTCATTTGTTCTCTTTCCTGGTAGCCACAACTTGGATATGGGCTTTTTGAAGTTTCTCTATCTTGAGCCTTGTAAGATCCGCATCCAAGTAAATCGTTTGAGGGAGGGAGAAGAGCTTTCTCGTTGCTCTACGAGCCTGTAAATGGCTCTCAACAATTTTGAGAAGAGTGTTGTCTAGAACTGCCCAAGCCTTATGGAGAGAGATATCCTTCAAATCTAAGGATTCATGCAAGAATACATGACTAGCATGGAAGGGATTGGTGGACATAGGTAGGTCACAGGCTTGGAGATTCAATGCCTTAGCTCCTCGTGGCTTTTCTTCACCAAATTTGGCTTGAACAACCATCTTAAAAATAGGGGGTGCCTTCTTTCCTTTGACCACCTACACCCAATAATTATGTACTTCGACTTGTTTGTGGATATATTGTTGTTGGGCCTACATTACCTTTTTAAGATATTCATGTTGGGTAATGATATTTGACTATTTATTTTGAATTTTTGGAACTAAATCATTAAGTTGTTGGAGGCAAGGAGAGTCATTGGTAGCTTGAGCCTATTTGAGACGGGTGATTTGGACCTAAAAGTTGGCAATGCTTTAATCCTTATCCTATAGTTCTTGCTGAAATAGTGATATCAACTCTCTAAGTTCATTGCCAAGGTTTTTGATCGTAGACATCCTCCTACTAAGTTTAGCATATTTATTGTGTAGGGGTAAGGCATTATAAAAGCAAGGAGTTTTAATTTATAACTCCATATGCTCAAAAAAATTGTGCACGATAGGAAGCTATGCACCAAATGCTCTCAACAACTTGAGATAATCATGTATCCTTGGTAGGAAAACTTGTTGCGTTTGCTAGGAGGAAAATCATGAACTTGTAGGCACATTCATAGGAAACCCTAGATGGGAGAACACCACCTCCAAGAGAGCAAAATTGAGGCATTTAGGAAAATAGCAACCTTCAGAAAAACAATGACCAACAAAACTACAACCTTCAGAAACCAAAATCATTAGAGACATGATCAAATGCGAGATCTCTAGAACTACAAACTCCTAGCAGGAAAAAAACAAATGTGGCTTGACAAAAGTGACTTGATACTCACACAAGCAGTGAACTGACAACCTAAACACATTTGATCATAAACACATGAACAAAGATTTTGTGTGAATAGAAGCACATGAATAGTGATTGTTGTGATCAGACCATAGATTAGACCATCAACACAAACAATATTTCCCAATAACTTGACCTTATAGATGGGATTCATTAGAGTAACTTATGAAGGTTGAAACCTCCGTTTGAGATATACACTAATCCAAATTCTTAATGCTAATCTATTTATCATATGACTATAGGTTAATCTTTGCCTTAGTCATGAAAACATTCCATGTTGTAGTGTCTTGTTTACCAGATCCATTCCAACATTCTTGGAAACTCCAACTTTCTTCGAGAGCACTAGCTTTCTCGAAAAGAACATTTGATAGTGGTAGCAAGTTCTTGGAGCCAAGACATGGACAATGGTAATTTCTGTGTGCAAAACCAACATATTGGGAGCACTCCAAACTTCTTGGAGAAGTCCATCATCCTTGGATAGTGCCATCTTTCCATGGACTAAAGTCCTATGCACTTAAGGAGTTGGTAGAATTATCAAGATATTTTAGTTGGCTTATTTTAATATTTTATGTAAGGCCTTGGGATGATTTAAAAGGGAAAATTAAGTAAATAATTACATATTAAAGTTATCGAAAAAGTAAAATTAATGACAACTTGTATTTAATCATTTGAAAAGGTGTTTTAAGTGTCTAGATAAAGTGTCACTAAGCCCAAGGTGTTGAAAAGTGGTCATAAGAACACTCCATGTTTTTTTATTAAGTAAAAAAATGCCTTTCCAAAAAAGCAGAAAAACAAGAAAAAATCAAAAAATGCTTTTTTTGAAAAAATAGCAGAACAGTATTTTTTTTTCTTCCTAATATAGACCTAGGAAAGTTATAAAAGGAGCGTTTTCAAAAAATACATTATATTCGTTTTGGAGTTATTGCATTTCTCAAGAATGAATCCACGTTCATCTTCTCCGTTTTCCCAGGACAAAAACCCTTAAAAAATTTGTAAGCTTCAAGAACGAAAACATTCATAGTTTTCAAAGTAATTCCATCTAGAGATTACCAATGTGCAACAACGATTGGTTTGTGGATGAAAACTCTCATTCGATTTCGAGTGGTTTCAGACAGGAATACTATTGTGTTGAAAGATTTGGTGGGTATTTGGTTTTGTAATGTCGCCTTTCGGAATATCTATAATTCTTGCCTTGATTTTTTGAAGATATCCTTTATGATGGTTTAGTGTTCAAGATCTAAGTTGCCGGTTCGGGGACGGGTTCAAATGCGGGTTCGGGTTTGCCGGTTCAGCAATTTTTTTTTTCCCTAGGGTACGGGTTCGGGTACAACCGTACTATATATATATATATTATAAATTTATAAACATAATGATAATGCCATAGACTCGTAAGCATGCTCAAAATTATAATCATATGATCATAATGCCATAATGCCATAGAATATTGAAACAATGAAATACGCCATACGGTAATACCTCATATAATCTGTAATCATATTCATAATTTGCAAAAATGTAAATAGTAAATACTCAAGTCTTAAAATGTCATTACACATTGAAAATTCAAATTACAATCAAGACAATATTTAATTCAGTATTACTATTCTTCAAATTCGTCATCCTCATCATCCTCAATTGGTTCAATAACTTCAATTTCATTTGAACCACTATCAATTGGATTGCCACTCCCACTAGGTGCATTAGTTGCCTCATTGTCATGTATAGAAGCCATGGTAGGTTATGCAATTGTAGCATCTAAATCAGCACATTCAGGGGTGAGATCCCAATGCTTTGACACACCCTCATTGTATTCAGGTTTCTTATGCGATAAGAGACGAAGGTTGGAGTTTACATAGACCAAATCCTCTGCTTTTTTTGCACCCAAACGATTGCGCTTGACCGAGTGGATGAAGGAGTATGTACTCCAATTCCGCTCAGCTGAAGAGGAACTTGCAACCTGTTGATTATGCACACAACATTTAGTAATTACTATTAGTATTTAATTTTACTTGCCGATAATAATCATAATATATAGCATAATAGCATCGAATGAAAAACGAAAAAATAAATAAATAAAAAGATACATACTTGGGAGAGTATTTTAATTGCAAGAGGTTGCAAGTAAATGGAGCCTTGACCATGTAGATCCCACCAATCATCATCATTTTTCCTATATTTGTCTAGATGAGCAGAAACATCATGATTTTTCAAGGTTACCCCAAGTTTCCGGGATGGGGACGACAGGGGACGGTGGGACGAGTCCCCAAGTTTCCGATTTTTGAGGCCAAAATTAGGGACGGCAGGGGACGGCTATATAAAAATATAGGGAAAATTTATAAAATATAGGGAAATTTTAAATATTCAATAGATAACATGAATAAGGCATGCATAATACACCTTATAGAACATTAACATATAACATTTGTGTTCAACATTATGCCAATACTCAATAGAGTCAATAGTCAATACGCATTCAAGATTAACATACAGTTACACGAATCATGAAACAACCTCCAAGTTATAATTTATAAACTTATATCAAAATGCCCAAAGGCTACATTGCTGCCATATAGTTTTAAAGTTTTAGTTTGCTATGAAAATCAAAATACAATATCGTATGTCAATAATGAATACAAATTTACAAAATAAACAAAGAGCACTGCTGCCCCTAATCATCTCTCATAACTGCATCAAAATCAGAGTCATCCTCTGAGTCACTGCCACCATAATGCTCCTCCTCAGCCAATGGGACCCCAACCAAGCCCTCAGCTGTCTCCTCCTCATCTATCTGAGCCGCGTCCTCGGGATCAATATCCCACCGTAGAGTTGAAGTTTGTCGATACTCTGGAGTCTTCGATCCTGAAGCCGAAGAGCACTATGAACGGCCACTAGCTTCTCCGCTCGTCTAGAGGTAAGTCTATTCCTCTTGACAGAGTGGATAAAGCTATACGTAGGACCAATTCCTCTCTGCAGCAGAGGAACTAGCAACCTGTGCAAGAAGGCGAGTGGCAAGTATCTTCAACTGCGGTGTATCTCTCCCATGATAGGTCCACCATCCAATAGGGTTCCCTTGAGCTAATATAGCTCTATCCAACCTCGCCTGTGGTTTGCTCAAGTTTGGGCCATTAAGATTAGCAAAGTCTAGAAATTGTGACCGAAGTATTGAAGCTTGCTCGGCTGGATAAATCTTTTCAATGGCCCGTGTGAACCCATCTAAAACCTCAGCATCATCACATGGAGGCACCCTACCATCCCTTGGTGCATACCATTTTGGATTTAGAGCAAAGGCAGCCATATGAAGCGGGGTGTTCATTGTATTCCACCTCCGCGTCACAATGGGCCTAATGTGTTGCTCATATAAATCCAAAGTGGGGTCCTTTGCCAAAATAACTTGCCTGATCTTCCCAAGCATAGTGTCAAATGTCTCATATATCTCTCCAAGACTAGGAGAGTCTGTATCAGCATATCTAATGACATCTACAATGGGCGAGATAAAGGAGCAAATATATCTGCAAAATGCAAACAAAAAGTTCAAAATAATTAGTTGACAAGTTATTTGACATGTTAGAAACTTCAAAAGTTGGAACATTGGACAATAAAATTAAAATATTAAAATCAGAAATTTAATATGAAAATCAGCCATCTAATATGTCTTACCTCACATTGGCCCACCAATCATCATCGAGGATCTTTTGTTTGATGCTCTTTCCTTGAGTAGAACTTGCATTAGGCCATCTAGTCCACTCAGCATTGACCATCATCAGTTGTAGAGGCTCATGCACCTCAACCATCCTCTCCAATAGGATGAAGTATGTGGCATATCTACATTCATTAATTCAATGATTCATTAAAAAATAAAAATTTAAAACAAAATCAGATTATGAATACAAATTGAAAGTGAAACAAAATGAAGTAAATGGCATACCTTGTATCAACAGGTTTGAGAAACTCCTTCTTTGAAAATGTCCTGAAAAGAGCAAGTGAGGTGTGGTGGTTGCAAATGAACATCTGAATTTCTCTAGCTTCTGCCACCGTTTTCTTCACCCAATCCATCTTCCCTATGTCTTTCAATGCATTGTTTAATGCATGAACACAACATGGGGTCCAAAATATGTGCCTGTAAGTACCCTCCACCATCAACCCAGCCGATTTGCACACACGTGCTGAATCGGTGATCACCTGCACCACATTTGCAGCCCCAACCTCCTCTATGGCATCTCTCAAAATGGAAAATTGGAAGTCAGCATCCTTACGTCTCCCTGAACAATCTACGGCTCTAAGAAAATAAGAACCAGCAGGGCATGTGACTATGACATTGATGAGTGGCCGACGTCTACAATCAGTCCACCCATCCATCACTATAGAGCACCCCGTCCTCATCCATGTTTGCCTCATCTCCTCCATTAACACATTAACTTTGGAGTACTCTTTGTCTAGGAGGGTGGTGCGTAGCTTATGATCTCCAGGGGGTACAAATGAAGGACCAACAGCGACTAAGTCTTTCACCATTTGTTTGAAATAAGAGGAACGGGCCACATGAAATGGAATGGCATGGGCAAAAAAGAATTTGGCAATGGAGGATTCAGAGGTTTCTCGTGCTTGGTTTTGAAACATGGACTCAACTGAGGCTGCCTTATCACTACCAATCACCTTCCTCTTTCCTCTTAAGATAACACTACTACCAACCGTGGAAGGACTAGGAGTAGGAGTAGGCATAGATGATTGTGAACTTGGGAAAGAAGGAGACCCAGTTTGAACCCCACCATCACACTCCATTTGAATTGTTTGGCACTCTATAAATAGTGCATCTGTCAATGCAGGACACGTTCTAACTCCATGGCCCACCTCACCCAAAAAATGAGACCTAACTCTAGTGTAGCTGCCCCTAAACTCCTTTTCACAAACATGGCACAACCAAACCCTACTCCCCCCTGAATTTTTTTGTCTTTCACCCATGGCTGTCACAAATTGAAGGAATGGTTTTTTTTTGTCTATTGGGTGTTTTGCATAGTCCTTCATAGCTTTGGTATTGGTTGATGAATGATGGTGTTGGGTAGGGGTTATTTGCTCTCTAGTTTGCCTTCTAACTTGCATTTCAACTTCACTATCACTCCCACCCTCACTTTTGCTCATGTTTTTTGTTTTTAGAATGCAAGTTTTGACTGAAAATGAAAAAAATAAAAAAAATCAGACTATGTATACTTCATATTTTGCAAAAAAATGAAAAAATAAGAATAGTCAAAGAAAATGCATACCTTTTTGATGGATTTGCACTCCCAACAACACTATTTCAACCTCCTCTCCTCCTTCAAACAGGTGCTCCTTCTCCTTAAATGGCTGCAATTTTTTTTCTTCTGAAACCCTTGGCTCCTTACACAAACAAAATGAAAATAATGAAGTTTTAGAGGCCTTCTTTCATTCATAAGAGAGTGCAACCTAGTAGGGCCCACACATGCCACGTAGGCAGGGCGTTTTTTTAAAACTTTTTGGCTTTTTTTTTATGTTGAAGCGCTTTAAAACGCGGGGGATGGCCGGCCATCCCCGGGACAGTCGAGGGACGGCTCAGCCGTCCCCTTGCCGTCCTCGGGACTGGTCAGCCGTCCCTCTTTGGGGATAAGCCATCCCCTCGTCCCCGGGACAAAATGAGAGCAAGCATGGACCCACAAAACCTAAAAATTCATTGCATAAATTTGGGCTACTATAAAAATTACACCAAACACATTGGAGTTTTTCACATTCACAATATGGAATAACATAGCGCAATAAGAAGGGTTGGATAGCCATTGTTGGTCAAGGCAAAGAATGTAGTAGTAAGGTGACTCAAACCCACATAATATGCCTTATTGAGTTCCTTCTTGGCAATTCCATGTTCAAAAGCATAACCTCTATGAGGATAAAAGGTGCATAAACAAACATCTCACCATACCACTCCTTTTTCTTCCAATATTCCATTTCGCTTTTGTCCAATTGCAAATTCATATCTAACAAGGAAAATGAATCAGACACTTTTTGTCTCACACATTTATGGCAATCCTACATTTTAAGGTAATCTACATACCATGGCAATGTTCTTTAGAAGGTTTAAACAATCTTTGCAACAATCAAGGAGACATATTCATCTATCAAAACAAGAATTGAAAGACAAAAACATATATAGGGTTTCAAGCATAAGGAGGGTTTCTTTTCTATTTTATAACAACACCCACAAGAAGGGAAACATATTCATATAACACATATCTCCGTTAATGGACGCCACAACTCACTAACGAAAATTTAAACAAGAAAGAGTATAATTAATAAATCCAATCTCTTTCCAAGATCAAGATCCTAAGAAATTTCAGTAGAATGACCTTTACACTCTTGCCAAAGTATTCCCAAAAGAACAAGCACTTTCCCAAGCTTCCATTGCTTCAAGATCTCAAAACCCTCTTATTCTCCTTCGCATTCCTCTCCTCAAGTTCTCAAAGCTCTCAACGTAAAATGTAGTAGTCAATTGACCCGCAGGCAACTCCTCTTGTTAATTCCTTTCTCTTGGTTAAGTTAACTTTACACAAGTTGAATAGCTTAGTTCCGTAAAATAATGACATGTGTCCCTTAAAACAAACATAAGCTTAAAATTCATAATTGACTTTATGAATTAAAAGGCAACACTCATTTCATAATTTAGAATAATCCTCTATATTTTCAGCTCCAAAATATCTTCCTCTAATTCACATTCAAATACAATCCAAATTCAAGTTCACTTCAATTCAAATTCATATCCTTATAAATTATCCCAAATGCCACCCAAATTCACAAAGGATTCCAAAGAGAAATCAAATCTTCTCGTATCAAATTCAAACTCCTTTTCCATTCAAATGAAATTTATATCCAAACTCAAACTCACATGTTAGTCTTAACACAAATGAAATGAAATTTCAAAATTAGTGACTCATCTTGTCTTACATGCCACCTTAGGCTCTCTTAAGGGTTATAAAAGATGCTTTATGCATACTTTTCCATCTTAGGACCAAATTAACACTAAAACACATTAAATAACTTTTAATGAATCCCAAAAGAACCCATTTTAATGGAAATTTGCCAAAGCATATCTTTAAGCATTTTAGAGACAAATGCATAATTCCAAGGGTGGCCAAGGTCATAATTAACTTGAGTATGTGGTTATGCTAGTTTGCATATAGACTCATCTTTATCATCCCACGAGTGGATTAAGATGGTGGAAACACATCTATATTACTCTCTCCAAATCAACTCTCATTGGCTTATTCTTGTTTCCTGCACACTCATTGGGTACATTGAAAACATTCTGAAATAATAGCTGAAGCACATAAGCCAATGGAGATTATAATTTATATACACACACACACCATATGCCACATATCTAGTGTTACTAATATGTGTAAAAGATTATCTCAATATCATTTACCCAATAAATCACATCATAATTATGGAGATCTACACAATAATTATTACTTGCAATACATATGCATCCAAATAAACTCATTTAAGTCTGAAATGATAAAATAGCATATCACAAGTCATAATCAGGGTATAACATCACATATCCATAGCTGTCATCTTCATAGCATCATAAGGAAACAATGAACCTGAAATAGTTATAATCATAAAAATTATTTAACATATAGTGCAAAATATTATGTGATTCTGAGTATATATCAAATTTCAACAAAATGGATCAATGTAACAAGGTAACACAAAGGTAGGCCTTACAGTTACAACCACCACAAGTCTACAACTACTATGCAAATACAAACATAATATGGTTTTCAATCAAATAGCAATATTAGAGAGGAGTATAAGAAAAATGGCGAGAATAAATCCATATATGGTTAACCCAGATCTTCCTCCATTGGATTGAATTTATCTAAGATATGTGTATGGTAACGGTTAAACTTAATTACATGTTTTGATAAGTGATTAACTAAAGAAACTAATGCCTAAATTACATAATTAAAAATGTCAGGTTACTGGCAACAGTTGGCAGTCTTTTGAGAGAAGTTTTGTTGTCATTTGCCAGGAGATGTGACTAAATTGGTACGATGATATTCTGTCTACTTAAGAAGTTCGCGTTCTTTTCTTTTGCTGTCATGATTCATGAATTATCTCTCATTTTGGTTTATAGATTCACTTTTTTAATGGTATGTTTCTACCCAGTAACAATTATTTATATTTTATTTCTATTGTTAGTTTTGATATAGTGAATGTTCTTCTGCGTTTATGCAATCAATGAATTATCTAAGAATTTCAAATCACGGTTATTATATCTTCCTTTGTGATGTTGGGAAGACGGTGTAATTACTAATTACAAACAAGATGAACTCTATTCATTAATTTTTGATTGAAAATGAAATTTAACAAGTCTAAGAATCATATGTAATAGATACTGAAAGTCAAATAAGTATGACTATCTATCATAAATCAATGTGGAATTTTACTTATTTGCTTGTGTGATGGACAGGTTGCCGAATTCAATGTTTCAGCAGCTCAACAAGGCATTGTATACATTGATGAAGTAGATAAAATTACAAAGAAGGTATTTGAATTCTACTCAAGTTTTTCTTTAGAATTTCCAACAGTGGCTAGACATCATCAACTATTATTTTCCCTTTGAGATACTTAATTACTAACAGAAAGAAATAATCCACTGAATGAATGTTCTGAATAAACAGGCTGAAAGCCTCAATATTAGCAGGGATGTGTCAGGGGAGGGTGTTCAGCAGGCATTGCTAAAAATGCTCGAAGGGACTGTGAGTAGTACCTAACAGTCTTTTTCCTTCAATTTTTGTATATTTCAAGCTATAAAATTAAATCTGCTTCTATGCTTCAATTTGACCAGATATTCACTATTAGCTAAGTTACTAGTTTGGGTACGGGTGTAGAGATGGGTGTTGATGTTTTAGCTGCGGGAGATATCCTTCTCTCAAAATCGAAATAATAAATGATATATAAATAATATTTTAAAGGCCGACACAAGATAAAAAGTCGCCTTGGTTCTTGAATGAGGCCGACCCTTGTGAAGAGTCGCCTTGCTTGTGAAGAGGCACCTTACTTTGTATATATGGAAGGAGATGCTCATTCATTTGATCATCGATTTTATTCTACAGAGACATTCGCATTTATCAAGAAGTTCGTGCATCTACAACAGATCATATTATTGCATAAAGTAGATCAATATTAAGGAGAGATCATATAATTGTGTATTTGCATCTAAGTGAGGTGTGATTTTTTATTGTATTATATTGGCCTTGTGTGTGGCCAAGATTGTAAACAAATTTCTGCTCCTTTAAATTCAATATATAAGAGACATATTTTGGCTGGGTTTTTCTCTCTCTCTCGAGGGTTTTCCCAGGATAAATTCTGTGTTCTTTGTTCACTGTGTTGAATTTTCTCTTAATTTGCATTTCTGATTAAAACAACATGGTATCAGAGCGGGTTCAAGAGAAATTTGATCAAAAGCAATTGCAGATTTAAGATCACTTCCAGGTGTGGAGGAATTTGATTTTATTTTTTAAGGTTCAGGTGCTTTCAAGGAGTTCGATATTTGAAGCTTCAGCTGTGATAGATTATTGTTATAATATTGGAGCAACAAAACAATATAGAGATATTAGGAGGAATTGCGTCTGAAGGCAGCAAGTCGGGTTTAGATATCATTGTGAGAAGAAATCTGGAAGTATATGACTGTGGTGTGGTTGTATATGGAAAATCATGAGTTGTTGTTGGTGTGAGTGGATGCGATGGTACTTTGGTTTCTTGACATTGTTCTGAAGATTTGTGTGGGCTGTAATGGAGTTATGTTCTATGTTATCTCCTCTCATTCTTGTGTCGTATGGGATATGAGTTTAATGGAATACCTAGGTTTGAAAAACAATGTTCATTCTTCAAGTCATATGAGCTTTTGTGCATTGGTGTAAAGTTTGGAAATTTACCTATGGTGTATACATTTGAGGCTTCAAAGATTTCAGGGAACTCTATCATTTACATTTAATAGCTGAGAAGAGACTGCAAGACAAGCACTTGGCTACATCTATTGACCGACATAAAGAGATAAGTATTTTATGTTTGAATAATGATCATGAATTTTATAGTTAATAATAATTCATGCAATAACATTGGGAATAGTGAATCATGTATTCTTCTAGCATTGATATTTGTCTTCGGGATAGTTTTGAACTATTATTAATCTCTCTAAAATGCTTCCAGGACGGATCAAGGAGCAAAAGGATGATGAGAAATTGCATAAGGAATTCAAGGGAGGAAGAGCTTGTTGCATCCTATGAGGAAGACACGTAGGCTGAAGAAATGAACAAACATGAAGACATAGCTTGCTGCCATGGGATTGAGTTGGTGGCACATAACTGGAGATGTTTCTTCGAAGGGGAGGAATTAACATTCAGAGGGAGTCTAACAATTCATCAGAGGCAACCGTGGATGAGGAGGTCAGGAGGTTGATGCAAGTACTTGGAGCTTCAGAGGGAGTCACATCATCATGAAGATATGCTGTAATGTATATTTCTCTGTGACAGAGAAGTATGAGGTGAAAGCCCTTGTTAGTGTATATTTCTCTATGACAGAGAAGTATGAGGTGAAAGCCCTTGTAGTGTATATTTCTCTGTGACGGAGAAGTATGAGGTGAAAACCCTTGTAGTGTATATTTCTCTGTGACAGAGAAGTATGGGGTGCGAGCCCTTGTCCATCTTTGAGACGAAGACGTGGTTCTTTCCACACATGGGAGTAGCCATGGTGGATGTCATGTTGAGAGACTCCATGATGCAATCACGTTGAGAGACTCTGTGATGAACCCTTTATACTTGTGTTTTTACACACATGGGAGTAGCCATGGTGGACATCATGTTGAGAGACTCCATGACGACATCATGTTGAGAGACTCTGTGATGGACACTTGTGCATATGTTTCTTTCCACACATGGGAGTAGCCATGGTGGACGTCATGTTGAGTGACTCCATGACGATATCACGTCGAGAGACTTCGTGATGAACTTTTTCTCAAATGGGTGTAGCCATTCTGGATGTCATGTTGAGAGACTCGATGACATGGATATCTGGAAGGATACCTCCCTAGCTAAGAGGGAGTGTTGATGTTTTAGCTGCAGGAGATATCCTTCTCTCAAAATCGAAATAATAAATGATATATAAATATTATTTTAAAGGTCGACCCAAGATGAAAAGTCGCCTTGGTTCTTGAATGAGGCCAACCCTTGTGAAGAGTCACCTTGCTTGTGAAGAGGCACCTTACTTTGTATATATGGAAGGAGATGCTCATTCATTTGATCATTGATTTTATTCTAAAGAGACATTCACACTTATCAAGGAGTTCGTGCATCTACAATAGATCATATTATTGCATAAAGCAGATCGACATTAAGGAGAGATCATATAATTGTGTATTTGCATCTAAGTGAGGTGCGATTTTTTATTGTATTATATTGGCCTTGTGTGTGGCCAAGATTGTAAGCAGATTTCTGCTCCTTTAAATTCAATATATAAGAGAGATATTTTGGCTGGGTTTTTCTCCCTCGAGGAGGGTTTTCACAGGATAAATTTTGTGTTCTTTGTTTGCTGTGTTGAATTTTTTGTTAATTTGCATTTCTGATTAAAACAACAACAATGGGTACGGCGGTATGACAATTTTTTTCCTTGGGTATGGGTACGGGAATATATACAAATGTATGATGTATGTATGTAGTACAAAATTTAAAATTATATAATATAAAACAAATATATTCATAATTGCCAATAGAAAAATTATTTAAATACCTCATAATTTGCAAAAATGAAAATACTCGTTCATAATTCAATGATTTGTCAAATGTCAATACACAATGAAAATTACAATCAATATTTGATAATCTTCATGTTGCTCTTCATCAAAAGTATCAAAGTCTAAGCTTTCTAACATTTGGTTTAGTTCACTTGAACCACAATGAGTTACAATGCCACTTCCAGTAGCCATGTACTGTACAATCTGCCTCATCTAAAGATATTTTTTGGAAAGTTGTGCAACAATAATTGTCTAAGTCAACACACTTAGGAGTTAGATCCCAATTCCTTGTCATCCTTCATTGTAATCAAGTTTCTTATGACAAGAGGTCCTAATAACTAGAGGGGGGCTCTAGGAGTGGAGACCCCAATGGGGTTGAGGGGAAACACCCTTCATTATTTACACTTGACATTTTCACAAACCTTTCAAATTACACAAACCTTCATGACGCATGCCATTTTCACAATTTTGTCACTTAAGGGTGAAATTATGTACACAAGCATTTTTTTGTTTATAGAAATGTTTAAAAATTTACTTTCTTTTTGCCTTTTTTGGGGGAACCCTTGGGTCCCCTTGGGTTCAGCCTAGGTTTGGCTAGGGTCCCTCCTAGGCACCTCGGATTCCTGGGAGGGACCCTAGGAGAACCAACAAAGAACCAGGACCTGAATCATACCGACATGGGTACGAGAGCAAAATCGAAGAACCTAATAACTTAGATTTCTATTGAGGGGTATTTCTATTTTTTCAATTTTTTTTTTTTTTGTGATACTATGTTTGAGTGTTCTTGTTTCCTAACCTAGCATACGATAATGTGGGAAGAGGATGTCATTCTGGCAGTGTCATGTTTCAATTTTCATAATATCAAGGGAGATGAAGGGGAATGACATTGCAAATAAGTTTGATGTAACTTGAGCCACGGTTTCGTAAATTTTGTGACATCTTTTGCATTTCTGGGATAATAAATGTTCAATGCAATTGAAAAATGTTGGTAATATCAAATACTGCTTCCTAATTTTGAATAGTATGACTCTCATTCTCATAGGGTACAAATGCTTTATCCTTCTTTGTTCCTCATTAGAATTTGTTGCATTGCCTTGCTGAATGCTATTAAAAATGGAAGATATGTATAGTCTGATTGTTTGGATTGCATTCTGTGGCTATGTATAAGGAAGTTGGATATATTTCAAATGATTTCATCATATTTAATCATCATGTTTCTAAATCTATAAATGTGTTTTCTTGATTGCTTTTTCCCATATTTCCTTCAATGAATTATGAATTTTACTTAGAAAAAGCGATTCTTCTTCATCTCTCCGCACTTCGAAGGAGCTTGCTTTAGATACCTCAAATAGGTAGGAGGCAATTACCATTTAAAAAATAATAAGACTAATTGCTTTTGACCACATTTCCTTAGGAATTTTTAGAGAAAAGAACAACATATTTTTTTGAGAAAACAAATGACCACATAGATTGAGTAAGAAGGATGGCTGCAGACAACATATGAAGCACCACCATCATTTATACAAAAGAGATAAGAGACATGTTTCAAACCTCTAGCATGATCGCTCATCATTTTGCAAATCAATGGAATCTCCCCTTGTATATAGAATGGCCCATATAGCAATTCTCCAAAGTGTGTGGGATCCTCTCCCATAGAGATTGTACAAATTTTGATGAAGCTTCTATGTCTATTCCAGTTAAAGTGGGTATAGGGGGATTTACTAACTCTATTCCATTATACGGTATTTTGTTGGGGCTCAACTGTGTAGTTTTTAGTCAATCTTTATTGTAATGCCAAGAATTAAAATTTTTGCTTCATTAAGGCATTTTGTAACAATGGTCAAAGTCTTGTAAAAATTGTCGTCAAAAGTCAATTTCTAAAAATATTTTTTTCTATTTTTAGAAATTTTCTAAAAATAGACTTGATTTAGGGTTTTTTGGGTTTGTTGTCAAATGGATGTTAGCAAAATTTCTAATTTTCTATTTTTAGAGAGTTTCTAAAAATAGAATCTTTGTTTCTAAGGCTCTAATTGATTTTGATTAGTTGAAAATACTTCCCAATCAGGCTGGTCTAGTCAGAATAATCAAAAGATTAGAATTTCTTTGGTGGGTCTATTCTGCTTTTTCAAAAGGAAAAGCATGATCTCTGAAGTCAACAATGGAGGAAGATCAATTGCCAGGTGTTAGATTCAAGGTCTTAGATGCTACACAGACAATGATCAACGCGGAATGACGCACACAACACACAAAATGGAGAAGGCAAAGTGAAAAAGTTGAAGAATTTTTTTCTAACACTAGAAAGTCCAGGCCCCGCTGTCAAGGAAAGGCACCTGGCATTTCATGCCTTAGCCATTTTTCAGCTCCAAACAATGGTGAATGTAGTCAACAAAGGCGATGAACGAAAAGCGGGAGGAAGTTGAAAATCATGAAAAATAATCTAACTCTAGTGAACCTAGGCACCCTTATCAAGGAAGGGCACCTAGCATTTCATGCCTTTGAAATTTTTGCTCACTTTTTGAAAAGCGTGCAACCTTGCCCATTAGCCTTGTTCTGGTTCGCTGAGAAGCAGTCAAAAGCAGGTTTTATGGTTGGGAAAAGCAGGAGATCAACTCAGATAAGTTCGGGCTCTTTAATGAATCCATCATCCATTTCAGAGGATTTGTCAGACAACGGAAATTGTAGATCAAATGAAGGCATTTCACGCAAAACGAAGGTCAAAGGAAAATTGAAAATCTCATAAATTTGACTAAGTTTGGAAGACTTGGGCGCCACTGTCAAGGAGGGGCACCTAGCTTTCAATACCTTAGATTTTCTGCCTGTCCGAAAATTCATCACATTCAACCTCCGTTAGTAGTTTCAGGGGTCTGCAATCATGATTAGATGTTGTCGTATGCCGATACAAAGCTGGGGATCACTTAAGCAGTGGTCAAACATGAGATTGCCATGGTCAAATAGAGTTTATCAGTTGGTAGTGCCAGTTTGCTGGATCGTCAAAGTCAAAAGCAAGCTTCGTCGGAAGCAGAAGTGAGGAAAAGTTGAAAATCATCAAAATTTGGCTAAGTTTGGGATGTGTAGGTGCCCCTGTCCAAGAAGGGCGCCTAGCATCTCATGCCTTTAGCCATTTCTCTGCTTTTGTCATGCATTATTCAAAACCAGTCTTCATGCGTGCATCCTTTTTTGCCCTATAAAAGAGGAATTCACCATTGCACATGCAAACGAATTCATATTTTTGCATGCAAACACAATTCAAGTTTTCAAACATGCAAACAAATTTAGATTTTTGCATGCAAAGTTTCTATCTTCATGGATAGACTCCAAAATTATAGGGTTTTGCATGAGAGTTCTTTTTCATCTCCAAACTCTATATTAGAAAGCTTTTAGTATTCATTCTTCATAATTTGCAGGTTGGCTTTTAGAGGACGAAAGATAGAATTTTCTTCTCACCAAGATTTAGAGGCTCAAACGGAATGCTTTTTCAGTGTTCTTCGTAGATTCGAGATTGGGAAGCATAGCACACTTTTTCATGGTCTGATTTTCTAGGGCATCACATTTCAGAAACAGGTGGTTAGCTTTTTCAATTTTCATTCGATCTGGGTCCACTTGCTTTTTGCTCCTCTTGAAGATTCAAAAATTTTAAATCTACTTTTTCGGCCCCTACTTTTTAGGAGATTGTGCATGTTTGGGAAATCCTCAACTTTTTCAAAATCTGACGATCTGGGTCCCTTTAGAACGAGATTGTCTACAAAACCTAGACTTCAACTTTTCTTAGGAAATCTGCATTTTTTAGAGAAAAATCAGCAACCTATTTTTATCAATTTGTGCAAAATTTTTCTAAGCACAAGCATGTTTATAGTCGAAATTCAAGTTTTTCGACATGCAGTACTGTCCAATAGAAATCAAAACCAAATCAGTGTTGCTCCACAATTACCTTAGAACTTTCGAAACCAACTGCATCACGTGTTTCTAGTGCTTGATTTGCATGCTTTGGAAGACGCAATAAACATTGTAGTTAGGAATCTCGGTCATTTCGGGTTGCTTGTAGTTGCTTCAATCGCCATCTCAGTTCAAAGCATTGAATTCGTAATTGATTGTGTTAAGCATTACAATCCAACTTCACGAGAAATCCAATCAGCAGATGGGCATACTATTTGCAGCCTTAGGCTGGAAGATGTTTAGAGATGTTTCTCAATACCACCATGGACATAAAACTTAGTCATTTCAATTGAAGAATGTGAAAAGGTATGGTATGAGCAAAAGGACAAATACTGGAAAAGAATTGCACAAAAGTGGCTGAAAGAGAAGCAGAATATTTTGCCAAAGAATGTTGTGCATGGTGAGTTTAAGGAAAAAATTGCAGCCATGATCACTTTGCTCAATCGAGTCATAGGTCAAGCAGAGGAAAATAAGTTTCAACCTTGGATGTTTTACATCGTTTCCTAGATTATTGACAAAACATAACACTATGACTGGCCAACTTTGATTAGTGATAGTCTCCACCGTCAGATGATAGAGTTCTTCAAATCCCATGAGTTCCATATGATATCTTACCTCGTATATCTAATGGCCTTTCAAGGCAAGTTTAGAGGTTTGAATGTCATTGGGACTTTGGGTGTTCAACATGTGTATGATCATTACCCGCAATTAGAGTTTTCAAAATGTGAGCGGCATTACAGGCAGGTGAATGATGTATTCTTGATGCATACTGTACGAGATTTAGATAATGAGTTGCATGTACGAATTTCAACAAATGCTAGATTGGCAATGGTGGAGTGGGCTGATTGGTTTATTCAATTTCTCCCATTCTCCTACATCAGGGTATATGGCTTCGTAGGTGATCCATCCATGCTACTGAGATATCCAACTGATGAAGTAGTGTTCATGGAATTTGTAAGGCAAGTATATGAAGTTCACACCTTTTTACATAACAGGCGCAAGACTGCATTCAGTTTCTCGGTTGGAATGAGCATTTACAGATGTAGATCATCAACTGATGCCAAATTGATGGGTGATGAAATGTCAAAGTTTGGTTGAAGTTTCTCAACGAGAGATGTTCATATGATCATGGCGTCTTTGCATTGCGTGTTGGTCAGAATCATGCACATGTGCCTATAGTTGAAGGCTTTTGGGTTAACTGTGCAGATGAGTTCGTTGTGTGCAAGCGTAGTTATGACAGATTTACTCTACAACAGATGGCTGATTTCTCATTAGAATTTCTAGAAGGTCTTTCAAATGATGATGTGGATTCCTACTTCCCATGTATGCCCGAGATTAGATCGATCAGCAACCACTTACACAAATGAATTGGTCCGACAAAGAGAACACTTCAATTGAGGAAAGAACGAACCGAGTTATCAAGAATAGTAGGTTATTCCTAAACAATAAAAGGACACAGAAGGTAGCTATTCCAGTTGCATAGCCGCCAATAGTTCAGTCATCTCTACCTTATTCTTCGTCTAGGCCAAAAACCACAGTGAAAGCTACAAGCGCTCCTCCAGAAAGTACAAAGATTGGTAGAATGTCAAGGAGTTTAAAGGAAAAGATGAAGTTTGTTGTTCGGATTCAGCAAGAACAACAAACAGATGCATCCAAAGATCCAATTGAATCAACACCACAAGTTGAAGCAGTTCCTTCATCTCCTGTTTCTCCGAGGCTTTCTCCCATTCATATAGATTTGGAAGTTGATTCACTAGTTTGCAACATCTCAACATCGATTCATTCATTAGGAGTTGATGGAACTAGAACCGATCCTCCCAAAGAAGTTAGTAGAGACTGCTCATCTTGGCTTGAGAACCTCCTGGGCAGGAAGTGGAGGAAGCCTTCTTATTAGTTGAACTTTGCAGAACTTGATAGCGTCTACCAGGACACACCAGTAAAGAAACTTAAGAAGCAAGTTCACATGAAGAAGAATTCTGGTGATGAGATTATTATTGAGATTGTTGCACCTCCGGAGGACAAGAACGTTGATGAGGTTGAGATTGATGACTTCAGTGTTGTCAAGGCTAATCTTGGTAGAAGCACTCCGTGTATTGATGGGAATTTCTTTGAGGTTGTGACAGATAATCTAAAGGAACAAGTGCTCAAGGATGGAGAAGATAAGGCAGCCCTCAAGGCTGAGATTCGGCAATTGCGGCAATATATTTCCAATCTCCTTCATGGCACTTCACAGGTTACTTTGTTGCTTCCATAGATTCTGGAGTCATCGGCAAATCAACATCAGTTGAGTCAGTTTGTCATATACGGGAAGCATATGCAAGACTGGATAGAGGGATTCATCACCAGGGGCAGATTTATACTTGCAGAAATATACCAATTGAGGTATAACGCCTATGATCTTCGCCAAGGGGTCTAGGGGTTTGAGCAACATATGGTAGAAACTAGTGCATGAAATCATCATTTCTGACTTGAGGACGACTTATGATTCAATTGTTACAAAAGAACATAAAAAGAGGATTTTTGCTTTGAGAGAACAACTCTTCAAAGTAAAAACCTATGAGAGAATATTTGTAGAGTTGGCCGAATGTAGATAGCAGGCTGCTAATACTCTCAAGTTCATAAGGGCAGCCTTTCCCATTTATTTTTAACCGTTATTGTGATAACAAATTGCTAAGCCTACTTTTGCCTGCAACTTTGTTATTCAGTGTCTGTTCGTTTTGTATAAGAGCAAGTTATTAAGCCTGTCTTTGCCAATCTTTTTCTAGTGTAATTGCTGTTGGAAATTTGAGGAAGGAAATCTCATGGCTACTTTGCTTTGATCTACTATCTCAATCTCTTTCAGTACTTTGTCTTAAGTATTTACTTGCATAATCTTTATTTCAGCTTACATCTCATAAGTACAATGAGTGTTCAGGTGTTATCTGGGAGAAAGTATATTTAAGTTTATGTGTTAATCAAATCATTCTTTGTTTACTTCTGATTCTCAAGCTCTGAGTTTACTTGAGTTATTAGAAGTGTCTTTAGAGTAGGCCTAGTTGTAGTTTGAAGTTTTAGAAAAGGGAAAACCTCAGCTATGACGCAAAGAGTTTTATAACCTTGTGCTCTTAGCTGAGAATAAAAAGATTGGCAATAGTTTAGTATTTCTTTATAAGCATCATTAGCGAAGAGGGAGCTTCCCCTCCTAATTTGAAGAGCAGTATATCAGTGCATGGCTGTTCGTTTCTAGTCCACATTCCAGAGGTGCGAATTGAAACGCCAACATTTATCAGCCCATATTTTGTGAGTAGTGGTTCACAAGAACCATCTCTCATGAGCATGAATTGCTCACTTACTACTCATTGCATCTAGGTGATGCACATATGAGTGAAGCATTGGGCCTTCTTGGGATGTCACCTATCCAAGTACTACTTCGACTCTAGCATGTTGTTGGAAATTTAAGGTCATCTATAGTGTAATAGGTTACTAGGTTAATAAATAAACACATTAGGCATGTGTAATGTCCCCTTTTTCACGAGCATCAGAGTTTGGAGGATTAGCCTATCATTTGACCCTCTTAGGCTAGTGGAGTTGTTTAGACTTTAGAGGGTCTTGTTTGATAGTTATTTGGTTGCCTTCTCCTTCAGAGCAGAGTTTGGTTCAAGATTGGCCTTCGTTTGGTGATTCAGGACTCAGTTTCACACACTATTTATAGTGAGTCAACAGGTTATGAGAGTCCAATGTTTCTATTTATAGTAAGGCACCTAGATGTGTGATGATTTCAGTGTTGATCTCAGTTTTCAGTCGCCCTGGCGAAATAAGAATTAATGTGCAAGTTATATTATTTAATTATTATTAAACGTGACTTTAATAATAATTAATTATTAAAAGCCATATAATAAAGTTTATAATTGCACTTTATGTCTAATGGGGCTGTGAGATATTAAGAGGGTCATTAATGACTTAAAAGATATATTTTATTTCATCTTGGTGTTGGCGCCCATCAAGTGTGACTTTATATAAGATTTGAAGATTATTGTTGCAGATCATAAGATTTGAAGATTATTGTTGAAGATTTAGAGTTCAACTTCTTGAAATACATATTCAGATTTCATCAAATCACAGTAGGAAGTCGATTATTGCAGATTGGAGAAAAAGAAAGGAATGAGATTTTTATCTATGTTGCTGGGTAAAATCGTTGGTCACTCCTTGACATATAGGGCAGCATATTAAAGGTAGTAGGAAGCTGATTTAAGCCAGCGACCTGGGTGTACAAGGGCTGATCCGATTTCTTATTTAGAAGCCATTTAAAAGCTCAAGTTGGCTTGGAGAATGGGTGCAGCCCTTCAAGGAACCTGAGCGCTGTAATCTAGCATTTGGAAGCAGGATTTTGAGGTGATAACGAATCATTGTGGCATCTCTGGCACCAACTTAAGCAAGCCTCAAACCAGGTTTTCTAAGTTGAAGATATTTGCATTTTAGAGTTAATTGGCATCATAGTATATCGCTGTATTTCCAGCAGTTAGTAGTTGCATTGGTCTCATGTTAGTAGTCTATCATAACCAGCAAGATTGGCATTGTAATGTTGGAAAATATTGAGTCTCTGTCATTGACATTTAATCATCATTACATGTATCAAAGTTATAAACAGAATGGTGAACATATTATAGCAATATCAAGTATGGCTGCAAACTGTTTGTAAAAATGTCTTATGGCTGTAAGTGTTCATTTGCACGTATTTGTTAGTCTTTACATTGCTGGTAAATTCTTAAAGTTGCTTGCACTATCATAAGGCTTAGTTAGTTACATGCTAAGTTACTTGAGTGCTGTAGCTGCATATCTACAGTTAGTTTCAGTCATAGCATTGCTTTGGAAGAGCCAAAGAGATATTTGCATTAAATGTCCATTTCACATCAGTCATTGAGTAGCTTCATATCGAGTCATCTTAGTTAACGCAGATCATTATATGCATCTTAAACCAAATCAAAACAAACTGAAACACAAAACAGCAAGCCCAGATTTTGCAAGGCAACTGTTCGACAATATTCCTCAAGGCTGAAATTCAGAGACTAATCATTAGAAGTCCAGGATAACAGTTGGGGAAAACATAGGGTTCTTACAGCATGTTAGTAGTTAATATTTGTTATTAATATGATATGTGTTGGTTGTGGTAGTAGTCAGGTGGTTATTCATGGGGGTTACAAAATATGGCTTTATAAGCTGATGTAAATAAATGTAAATGTGATTTGGAGAAATGCTATTCTATTGCTTATTATTGTCAATCCGTGATGTAGAGTGTTTTAACAAATTCCAATACAGTATTAGAGCACCATGGAAGATTCATGAGAATTGGTTTCCGCATGTTTTCTCCATTAACGTAGGAGCAGATGCACTTCATTTTATTTTTTAGTTTATTTTCCTGTGTAAAAGTGAGCACAGGTGGACACAGGCTTTTTGTATTTGTGAGAAGAGGGAAGTACAAAATAGTGCAGATCTAATTTTGTTTGGCAAACTGAGTCTGAATAATAAGGGTGTCAATGTGGAGGAATGGAGCAGGTGGTGTTCCTAGACTTGTGTTTTGCACCATCAATAAAATCACTGTGCTCAAGAAGTCTTGTGGGTTTCAGTGGGATGTGGTTCCTAAAGAAAACGAGGCTTTTCTAGAAGTTTTTCAAAACAACATTGCAAAAGCCCTAGTGCTACCATAATATCAACAAATACACCGAAACAAGAGAACAGCCCATATCTTCACGATTGGTGTTCTGGCATCAAAATTTTTTGTTGATCATGTTATTTGTGATGGGTATTTATTTGCTGGAGCCACAGTGATACAAGAATGGAAAGAGTTTGAATTGAATAGTGTACATAAAATTACTGTTGTCGTGTATATTCTTCCTTGCATGAATTTGGTCTTCTGCATGAGCAGTTTTTAAAGTGACAAAGAAGGCACATTGTGGCATTCAATTGGTGGTGGATGAATATTATTCACTGAAAGTTTATGTTGTAGCACCAAATTGTAGAAATTTTTGCCAAACCACCACAAACTAATAGACAAAATTGACAAAAATTGTTTTTGTGATCCATGCTGTCCACCAATTTAATCCCTTGCTCTCATGCTGGCTGCAAATGAAGCCTTTTGTGCTGTTAGTGGGATCTTTCATCTTTGTTGGTGAGTTGGTACACATACACGCGTGTGTGCGTGTCCACTAGTTTGATGCCTTGCTCTCATGCTGTCTGCAAATGAAGCCTTTTGTGTTGTTGGTGGGATCTTTGTTGGTGAGTTGGTACACATACATGCGTGTGTGTGCATGTGTGTGTGTCACGTGTGTGTGTGTGCGCACACTGTAAAAATCCTTACTGATTTTGGCAATAATTTTCACGATATTTCAATTTGACACAATGGTAGTTTTGTCAAATAGATAACAGAATAACTAACATGAAACTTTCCAATGGCAATGAAATTGCAAGCACCATAGTAGATTCAATACATTTATCTCCTTAGAATAATATGTTTCAGTATGAGGCTCTTTCATTACATTTAATTAGAATATGTCTCATACAAAATGTTTCAGACCAAAGGCAAACCCTTACAAATTATATCTCTGAACAGCAACAGTAAATACAATAGCTACAACTCAGGAATAAATATATATCAGTGCATTACTCATAGATAAATACCCAGTTAGCAAGTAAGCTTCAATCTGAGACACTTCCACGTATGAATATGCCCCAACCAGCAAGACAATCAGGAAATGGAAGGTGGCAACTGGGAAGTGGCTGCCAATTGCATCAAAAGACACGCCCAGCACTATGTGAAGCTCCCACAACAGCTGTTTGACGCCCTTGTTCAACTTCCACGCAGTCCAGAAAGAGCACAGCAGGTCTGATAATCTCCCATGGCTCAGAAAATGATCCTCATGCACCTTTTAACAGCTACTTTGTGCCACACAAAGAGGGGTATAAGCAGCAAACTCAAGTTAAACCCTTATGCCACCATTGTGCAGCCAATGCACCCAAAATTAAAGGTGTTTGAGAACCCTTATGCACAGGTTGCAGCAGTTAATGGTAACAAACTCCACATCCAGGTCTGAAATTGATAAACCCATGCCTGGACACAAATGAAAGTCACGACCCCCCTTTGTAATCTGATGTATGGCGTCCAGTTTGATGGGAATGAAGTCAATCAGCAATAAGGATGCAGAATAATCCTCCTTAAAACCCCACGACTAAGTCTGAAGCTTCCAATCAGCAGTAGAAGAACCTTCAATACCCAATGACCAACAAGGAAATTTCAATCTCGCCTTATGCAAATGATATAATCACTACTCAAGTTTGTCTCTGAAGGAGACCCACAACTTGTGCAATAATCGCCCACAATGGAAGACTTGAATGATCTCTCCTCAAACTAGCTAGGATGAAATTGTTTCACCACCAAAACTGATCTTCCCTAGAGGGTTTCCATCCTCTAGAGTCTGACATGAACCAGGTTCTATCTCTCAATCCACAAGGGTTTTAGTAAGAGAAATAGAAATAACTTAACATAACCAAATGAGCTCACATAAACCGCTTTTATACTTTTCCTGTGTGTTGATGTTTATGGCAGCGTCGTGGTCTTCTTCCAACAATCTTCCTTTTACTTGTGATAAATTAAATATAGCCAAGGGGCTATTTAATTTATAAGGAAAACGATTTATTGAAGAGACACAAATTTCTAAAGATGGCCGACCTTCCTTGTAATCAATATTCATTATTTGTAATTATGTTTTTGGTGGCCGACCTAGTGATTATTTGGGATTATATTTTCTTTTGGTGGCCGACCTCCTTCTTGAAGAGGTGCGACCTCTCTTGTAACAATGTATATATAGGTCATTTTCTCACATTCAAGTATCAAGCAAGCTCGATCTGCTTCTTCATTCAAGTGTGAACTCTTCAAGAGAGAAGTGCAAATTCTTCTAAGTGCAGATTACATGATTGTTCTACAGCCATTGCTGGTGCTGAATATTGGCCTTGTGTGTGGCCTCATTGTAAAGAGACTTGTTGCCATTACTTAAATATATAAGAGATATATTTGTTGTTGGGTTTTTCTCCCTCAAGAGGAGGGTTTTCCTAGGGTATCTACTGTGTTATTGTGCCTGATTTTGAATTAATTTTCTGTGCATTACATCTGATCATAAAACTAACACTGCAAACTCTCCAAAAACTTCTATTTAAAATTCACTTTTAATTAAAACTCCATTTAGCTCCAAAAATGACCTTTTTAATTAAAATAGTCATAATTTGACATTTCATCCCAGTTCTGACAAGCTATAACACTAGGGTGCATTTTAAATATTTTAATTAATATTTGGCAACCTTAGTAAATTAATGAAAATATAGCCATTAATATACTCATTTTGCGGAAATTGTCGGAATGCGTCAGAATTAGAAACTAACTACACTGGAGCGATCTCAATGAAAAATAATGACAAACGGAGCTAACTGGGTGGCTTTCTTTAAATAGAAACTCGCTCCAAGAATCTTGGAGCCCAAAGCGGGAGCCAAAAATAACATCTGAAAGCACAAATAGCTCCTCTAAATCATATGAGCTCACTGATAACATCAAATTACTCTTCTGATCAAGTAGACACAAACCCAAAAAACCATCTCCAATTGCAAAGCAAGAGAACCCTAAAATAGGGACATTACAATCCGCCGTTCCCAAAAATTGCTTGTCCTAAAGTAATGCTAAGGTATCCACAATGGCAACCAACTTAAACCAACTGAACCCAAGTGTAATCCTGAGATGCCAAGTCAATCTCTGCAAATGTCCACCATGCTGTCGCTACAGTACTCTGATAAAAACGATAAACTCATCATGCTTCAGCTGCGCTCTCAACTCTTGTGACCGCAAAATGTGAACATCACCAACTCCTCAACTGAAATACTTGTGAAGGTTGACATCTGAATTGTGAAAATTTTTCTGCCAAGGCGTCCCAATGAAGCCTACGTTTGCAATCCCACTGTCTAACACGATCCTGGGCAACACAAAGTATAATCTGCTCAACCCCAAAGGAAAACCCTCAGCATATCTCCTCACATTATCTCAGAAGTGATACCAATTAGTCCCTAACCTAAAGCCAATAACGATAGTGTCATCCTCAAAATCATGCATCCTGACAATGCCATCCCGATCATAGATTGATAACCTCTCATTGACACCTAATCCCCAGGTGTCGATATGCTCATATCGAGTACACCAACTCATCCAATCGACTGTAATCATCATAATAACATCGGAGGATATCCACATGAACAATTCAAACTGATTGCAATCACTATCACTCCTACAGGTGAGAATTGAAAATAATTGTTCTAACTCTGTATGTCCTCCCACCAGCTGCTGTCACGAAGCCTGTAAGTACTCGAAGTCCATCTACTCATAAAAGAAAATTGCCATAATCAATGCTGAAATACTAGGGCAGTAGCCGTTATAAAAGATTACCCCTAAAAACATAGGGAATGCGAATGTGGGAATGACCCAAGGAACTCCAATAACGACATTACCTCTACTAATCAACACCAATTGAGAATTACTCCACTACTGTGCTGGAGGTGTTGGCCAATCCATCTGCATGATACCATTCATCGTCCTATGTAGGCTGATTGGAAAGTGGACAGCGGTACCAACTCCAATGTTTGTCCACTGTAACATCCTTATTGTGATTTGCCCTAGAATTCGCCTACTAATCACAAATTGCAACAAATTAGGGTTAGGGTTTCATCTTACTAAATAAATATCTCTTTAATGATGCAATCTTGGATTTGAATCGTGCAATCACTACATGAACTATATATATATATATATACATGCTTATCTTGATTTTCCCTAGAATTTGCCTACTGATCACAAATTGCAACAAATTAGGGCTAGGGTTTCATCTTACTAAATAAATATCTCTTTAATGATGTAATCTTGGATTTGAATCGTGCAATCACCACATGAACTATATATATATGCTTATGAGAGTTAGACAATTACATCACATTCATAGCTTATCAATAATGCAAACATATTGAGATTTTGGGAGGACATGATGGGTCCGTCCGAAGCCATTTCCATACCAAGCCTAAGAGGGTGTATACCACAGCTCTCCCCCTTGGTGGCTTGTATTTGCTTTCCCCCATCAATGTCACAGCCCCCTGAAGACACTTGCCAACTTGTGGGATTGGGTGGAGGTTGCAAGTGGGCTGTTTTGGGCCTTACCATTTCACCCTAGGCCCTTCCTTGTTGTGGGATTGGACGGAGGTCGCAAGTGGGCTCTTTTGGCTCTTACCACTTCACCCTAGGCCCTTCCCACAAGGTGGGTTTCAGACACTCACGCATATTTATCATCAGAAATTATACATTAAACATACTTTATTATCCATGGCAATATGCATACACATGTAAACAATGACTGGCAGAAAATACACCTGAATATATGTTTATATCTGGTAATAGGAGTCTAATATGATGAATGAAACTGATTTCTTTCTTGCTCTTGGTCTGTAAGTTTCTTCCTTAATCCATCCGTTCTCAATATTTAGAAGATATTGCTTAAAGAGGAACAAACAGATTAGTTTCAATTGAATAATGACTATAAGGATTAATAATTGCTGCAAGCATCATTATTGCATAATCATATACAATTTATATATTTATATTTTATATGAATATATACATAAATATATAATAGAGATATACATATATTTATAATTATGTATTCCTGCAATAATATACTTATTTGATTATGTCTGCTGCTATACTCAGGTAATTCTCCTATTCCTGTCCTTATGCAGCATTTATATATATCTCTGGTTGAAATCTGATTACATTCTATTCTGTTATCTTATCTGAGTGCAGATTATTATTTATCTTTGAATGATATAACCTTCTTAATCTGCTCGCCCCTGTTCTTGTTATCTCCATATGATATCCCCTTCCTATTTACTCATATTTCTCCTTTATACCTCCCATGGTGGGGAAGAGTCACCTCTGTTTGCTCATAATGGCACATCCTTTCCTAATCGTTGCCTCCCTTTATTAACACTAATCGCTGCCTTTTGTGGCTCATTGATATTTTATAATGCCGCGCTTCCCTTTAATGCATCGCTGTCTTAAAGTCTGCCTTTATTGTTATTGCTGATTTGTTAGTGGTGATTGCTGCCTTTAGTCTTACACATAATCGCTGCTTAGTCTGAATTGACCATTGGAGTTTATATGATATTTGCTGCTCCCAGATTTGGATTGCTTCAGATATAATTACATATGTTTATTTTATATTGTTGTATATTATTTATTATTTACATGTAGTATAATATATATCTATTCTTATATTAATATTAATCGTATTATACTATAATGATTATAATAATAATATTTAAATCATTAATATTTATATTTGTTTATATTGTTATTTATTTATTTGCCTTTCAACACTTCATTTTTTTGTGATGCAATTTCGGGGCCATGACAGCCCACACCGCCCAAGATTGCTTGCCCTCAAGAAATCACAAACTAAGCTTTAAATACTGCTCCTTTTTGTGATGATATTAGCTTCAGTTGTGATACTTTGGTAGGAATTGGAAATTCTAAACCAAGTGATGATTATTTTGTTATGTTTTGATTTTATGTTCTTGGAGAGTAGCTTATGGTACTTGCCTCAACTTACGATCAATAAGGTTAATGCCATCTTCTAAGTATGAGGACAATTTATTGTCTTATGTACTATTATTTCTCAATATCCCCCAACAAGATTTTGGAAATTGGCAAGATTTGTTACTGAAGATAAGTTTTCTCTCATTTCATCACCGCAAGGATCCTAGGCAATGATACAAACTCTTCATTTCCCCTTGTTGAAATCTAAAATCATAATGGATTGCAGGAATCTCAAGATCCCACTCCTTTGTGCCAAATAATTTTTGCATTTGTGTAAAGGACCTAAATGTTTAAATGTTAACTTCCCTTAGATAGAGTATGTTTCATTTTGTGTAAACATTCAAGCAAGTTTGTTTCTAATGAGGAGCTTATAGTGTTTTAGTCAAACATCTGTCATTCTCATAAATAATTAATACTTAAGTACAAATTTATGGGATTGATCAAGTTAATCAAAAAGATGTACAATAGTTAGCATTCCTAGCAAGCAATAGGACTTAAATTTATGGTTTTTAACCCTACTATCCAATTTTGTTCCACCTTCTAATTCAATTGGAGATTATCACTCTTCTTTGTCATATCTCCATCTTTGGTACTAAATTTATTTTCATATCTTGGGAAAGTACCTGATTTATAAATCATACCAATTTATCCCAAGGTTGAAAGGTGAAAATGATCTTGGTATTTGTGGGTTATGGACCCAGGATGTACTTAGCATAGGCCTATCTAATCATTTTGTTGTAGCTTGATTTGTATCAGGTTCATGAATGTAGAGCTACTCTAATTAAGAAAAAGAGCTTAGGAGAAGAAGACTTTGGATGAGGTGATCTACTCTATATATTACATATAGGGGTGAATTTGGTTCATAGGGTAAAGTTCACAAGATCGAATTTGTAGGTTGCAAGGTAGATTATATGTTGTATGAACTTGATTGTACATTTAATCTTGTTCCAAATGAATAGAACAAATTACTCTTTATTTGAACAATTGTGTTGTTGCTTTGGGAAATATTTGATATTTTAATTGCTTGATTTCATGATGAGTGATGATTGCTTACGAAATGTCAATGAATTGATTCATCTCTTATATTAATTCCTTGAAGGATTCACCACCCTTCCTAGTTAATGAATCACCCTTCATGGCTGCCTTTGATACAATACTTTACCTCCAAGTTGATTGTTAGATTTATTTCCTATTGATGGTTTCTTTACAAGGAGGTGATTCCCTTTTTATATCTTTCGAGGGAGTCATAGTCTTTCACGTTTGAAGGTCACAACTTCCCATATTTGGAGTTACATCCTTTCTCATATGAAGTATACACTTGAATATTTGCAAGTCATAAAGTATACACTTGAATATATGCAAGTACATTCATGGATGCAAAGTATACACGTAATTCACAAAGTATTCATATGAATACATGTCCCTTGCAAGTATACACATAAGTCACAAAGTATACACTTGAATACATGTAAGTCAGAAAGTATACACTTGAATACATGTAAGTCACAAACTATACACGTAAGTTGTAAAGTATACACTTGAATACACGTAAGTCCTAAGTCACAAGTCATGAAGTATACATTCAGATCAAAGTATTCACATGAATACATGTAAGTCATAGGTCGCAAGTCATGAAGTATACATATGAATACACGTAAGTCACAAAGTATTTGCATGAATACACGTAAGTCACAACGTATGAATACACGTAAGTCACCCATATACACATGAAAGGTGTTGGCATTTAAATTCGCACCTCTGGAATGCGGATTTGAAAACGGACAGCTATGCATAGATAAACTGCTCTTCAAATTAGGAGGGGAAGCTCCCTCTTGCTGATGGTGTTTGAAAGAAAGTAAACTAAAACTAAGTTGCCTATCTTTTTGATCAGCTTAGAGCACAAGGTTTTTTAAACACAAACGCTGCAGCTGAGATTTTCTGATAAGAAGTTCAACTACGACTAACTTAAACTAAAGACGTTCCTAACCTCTCAAGTAATAGCAGAGCAAGAGAAGTTAGAAATTAACAAGGTAGATTTTCTGACAAAAATATTTCAATAATCTCTCTTTCAACGAACACCTACACACTTCACTGCAAGCTGAAATAAAGATCATAAAAGTAGAACATATACAACGAAATCTGAGATTTTGGACCAAGGCAAAGAGGCTCATGATTTTATTACTCAAATCTCCAAACAAAGCTCACTTCTAACATGCCTTTGAACAAGAACAATTGCAGCTAAAAAGAGGCTTTGCAAACTTATTCTTAACACAATAGAAAATCACAATCACATTCAACTCCCTTGTTGGCTAAAGAGGCTCACCAATCCTGCTTTATTCACAACACAAATGAACAATACTTGAGCAACAACAGAAGGCAATAATAGCTCGCTTTGTTCCTTACCTAGCACGCGTTAAAACTAAATGAGCAGTTAGTTCTTATTTATAGAGAAGCGTGAGGAGTAGGGGAACCTTTAAAATCTCCTTTTGTTAATAATCTAGGCTTGTTTCACAGAAGCAAGCTTTTGCTACTAAATCTAGAAAGATAAAACCCCAGCGTAGTGCTGAAACGCCAACTATTACATCTTTATCTTTCTATCTCAAAGAATGGATACATTATTCCGGCAATAGAAAGAAAGTGAAATAAAAGCTTCTAGAAGTTTCCGCTTTTAAAGCTCGATCACATCCGCTAGAAGTTAGGAGATTGTGTCCCTGCCGGGTATTTTATACCAATAAAGAAACACCGCCAAGAATATCTTCAAAGATTCGTATAGATCTTAGGAAATCTTTCAACTCATTGGCCGCTATCGTAACTTTGCCGACATCAACAAATATGGCCTATACTTCCGCTTTAACCGGATCAACCGCAGGAACAACACTCGAACTGATTTTTGCACTTCCTCAAGCCCGACGTAGGAACCATCTTCAAAACTGTACTGAGAGGGGATCTCTATGACGAATTCGTTGATGAAAAGAAGAGCTTCAACCACCCTTTGTCTGTAGGTGATGAATTCTTCGGATATCCTCTCATAAGTTTTAACTTTGAAAACGCGGATTCTCCCCTCCAGGCGATTTGTTTTGTTCTTCGGAAATTGCTGAACTGTAAGCTTGCTTAAATCAGCAATGATAATTCATGTTCGGTTTAATTTCGCCTAGTGTCTGCTCAAAACTTGGATACCTTGACGAAGCGGTGAGCGCTTTCCCCTTAACTGAACATTCAGGCTAAGATCTCTCTTCCCTTTGACAATGAAGCCTTTATCCACTCCCTCGAAGTCTCTTTCTCCCACATATGACCAACCGTTTTAACTGGATATGGTGATCAGCCGGTGTCTTCCAAGATCTCAAGTAGCAACCGGGTTGCTTAAGCGGCTAGCACGTAACAAGGTTAGAAATGAAAAGCTCGAAAGGATTTTTCAGCCTTGAGGGCTGCTCTTGTCTTCCATCTTTAAGCACTCTTTCTTGAAGGTTTTCAGATACAACCTTGAAGAGACTCAAATCTGCATGTCTGGTATTTCTACTGAGATTAGCCTTGACCATGACGAAATCATCCATATTTACCTCTCTGAATGGGGCAAATGGACTGGCCTGGATTCCGCATTCGGAATGGAATGGACGGATCGACCGGAATGGCCTGAATGGAAACACCGACCGAATGGACCCGGCAATTCTTCATCATTCGGCGACAAGATCAATGTGAATTAGGGAAGAACCGCTGTGAACATGTGCAGCGTGGCTCGCCTATTATGAGTGCAAGTGCTCGCCGTATGAACTTCAATCAACTGTAGGCTGCTCCTGTATGACTATGCCTGAGAAATCCAACCTTCTTTTTACATTTTTATTTGATCTACAACCTTTGACGCCATCTTGAGACTGACTTTTACCCTTTCCCTTCGACTGTGCTCTGGAAAAAGAGGGAATTATCCTTGGCGGCTCTGCTACTGGAATGGAGTTCTTCCTTTTAAGCACTAAGAAAACCTTACTATGCTCAATGACTTGTCTTGTTCTGTCTTTGACTGAAAGAGATTCCTTGTTTGCCCAATTAACTTGTGGTAAGGGCTGATCCTCGATTCGTTTCTGAGTGTACATTGGGAGAAGCACATCTTCGTCATCATCAGAGAGCCCTTCTATATCTTCATTTAAGCAGTTTTTCATCTGATGGAGAGTTAGCCTGCTGTAACTACGCCTTCGCACTTCAAACTCATCTGCACAATTAGCCCAAAAATCTTCAAGTGCGGCTATGTGATTATAGTTCTTCTCCAATCGGCCAGCGTAGACACCATGAGGATCAAATGATCGTCTCTCGCTGTAAGATTTGAGGCCGAATTTATCTAAGTCTTCTCCACTCCAACCTCGTGACGAAAGCAGTCTCGCATGGCTAAATACCCAACCCTAATGGAAAGTGAAGAGTGGTTTTCTATTCTCAAGATTGTAAAATACCATGAGTCACTTCAAGAATTCCATGAAGATGACCTCTATCTCGACGCGATACCTTTGGTAACATGAGCGGGCACCAATAACCATAGACCCCGAGATAGGTAAAGGTAGGAACCAAGATAAACCAATCCTACCACCGCCATTACGCCTCGGCACCCGATGACGCGTACTCCATTGTCACAAGTCCACGTACATCAAGAATGCCTTTGTTCACCATTTGTAGTGGTGCAACCACTTTTGTGAATTCCAACCGTATTAATAGTTATATATGTGTTGCACGCCCACGATGCTCTCACGCAGGAAACAACTTCTCGAACTCTTTGATAGGCCACCGTAGATTAGGTGGCGACACCATGTGGAATACACTTAAACTCGGAAGTATTTTGTTATTTGCTGATGTATGCCACCAATCAAAGTAGTGTCAAATCATAGAACTCGGCCTTCATGATGTGAGGTATGTACAAAACACCTGCCAACTCAGGCATCTTCGGAGCCGCGACCCTCGCGGAGTTGAAAGTGATGATGATGGCAACTTCGTCCTTGAACTGCGCTCGCTCGACATTCTTGGGCAATGTTTTATGTTTTTCTTTCATCCATCTCTGTGCAATCTTCTTGCTATATTTATCTTTATGCATATTCCACATCCTTTCGCATTCATCCCTTGAAAGAGTTACGCTTTCAGGCCACGAGGGAATGGAAAAACACCTTTCGACCATATCAGGCTTTAGACTGCAAATCAATCTACCGTCTGCTGACTGGATCTCCCTAGTAGCTGGGTTGTAATGCTTAATGCAAGCGATTATGAACTCAAGGCTCTGAACTGATATAGGAATTGATGCTGCTGCGAGGAGTCCAGAATGTCCCAGGTTCTTGATTGAAGTGTTGCCTGCTCTCTCCAAGGCATGTAGATCGAACACCGGCTTGACATGATGCAAGTCCGGCTTCACTGCTTTTATAATTGTGAAAGAGAGAGCTGATCTCGACTTGAAAAACATTAGAGTACCCATTTCAGAAAACTCAAGAATGATCAGAATCAGCTTTGTTCGCATAAGTCTTGAACAATTTCTATTTTAGAATGCTGATTTTTGTGTTCAATCCGACAAATTTTGAGAAATTTTTCTGAGATATGGGTTTTGTTCAGAATATCGATGCAAGACAACCCAGATCGTCTGTTTTTGAAAATTTTGAATTTTGCCTGAAAAAGCAGCAAACCCTAATTTCTTCAATTTTTCCTGAAAAAAGCTGGCATCTAGGTTTTGTTCATAACAAGATTAGAAATGGACCCAGTTGATTGGATTTGCAAAACCCTGACGTTTGATCGAAAAAGCAGCCAACCCTAGATTTTGAACTTTCTTGAAAAAAGCTGCGATATGGGTTTTCTTCAGAAGACTAATTGGAAAGGACCCAGATGGTTGAAATTTGAATGCACTGAGGTTTTCACACTGACATGCAAGATAAAAGTACTTGCTGCAACTTGATGAAGTTCTTGAAAAATTCTTCAGAAGATTGAGGCAAAAAGACCCAGATGACTGAAAAATGGAAAGCTTTGGCCTTCTACTTGAAAAATTTGATCTTCTGGAACAAGAAGAATGAAAAAGCAAGGGTTTATGCTTGCTGGTCTGAAAAATCTGATGTAAAACCAGCAACTATGAATTCTTGAATCACAAAAATTCTTCAAACTTGCTGGTCCAACTTTCTCCTCTGAAGGCTACTTGCAAAAATAATGAAAAATACATTGAAAAGAAGTGTTAAATAGACTTAGGATTTGATTTAGGTTTTGCTTTTATTTTCAAAACCCTAAATCTCAGTCTTTTTGAACTTGGACGCCATTTTTCTCTTGTAATTTTGAAAATTTTGAAAATTCTTGAAATTTCTCTAAGGCATGAAACTTTGGGCGCCTTTCTTCAACAGGGGCGCCCACTTCTTCCAGTGTTAGTCAAAATTTTAACCTTTTCAACTTTCCTTCATTTTGACATGCTACTTCGCCTCTGATTTCCCGTTGACAGATTAACCCGACAGGCGAGCTGAAGGTTTCACGGCGGAGCTTGACGGATTCTGAGAAAGAAGTTCTAGAGGCATCTCTGGGGAATGACCTCATTTTGACCTCCGAATTCATGGATGCACATTCCTTCCAGGGGCGCTCAACTTTTTCAGTGTTAACCATTTTCATGATTTCCGAGTTCTTCCTTCTCCCTTTGATCTTCTGATGAATCTTCGATTCCGGGAGCTGTGTAGATCCGATTGACTGTTTGAGTATTTCGTTGGATAGCCAGACTGATTTTGGTGAGGCATTCTTGGATGCCACTTCTGCAAAATCCATCATTATGAGCTTCAAAAGTTTGGGCGCCCTTCCTCAACTGGGGCGCCCATTTTTCTAGACTTAGAAAATTTTCAATTTTATTCATGTCTTTCACTCCTATAGGTGATCTTTGTTGAATTCGGAGTTTCGGGCGTCGGATTGATGGATGTTTGGGCTCGTTGCGAAGCTGAGAAGATTTCAGGAGGGGTCTTCTGGAAACAACTCTGCCAAAAAGTAGATTTCAGGTCCTCAAAAGCTTGGGCGCCCCTGGCAAGCTGGGGCGCCTAGTTTCACCAGAGTTAGTTTATTTTTCACATTTTTTACCTTTGCTTTTGGATTTCTCTTTTCAACTCTCAGTTTGACCTCTCGTCAGCTTCTTTTTGAATCTCGAAGACCGCATGTAGCCCGCTTTGTCGCGGCTGATAGCTCATCGAAAGTTCCTGTACCTAAGACATTCATTATAACTTTGATCGCGAATTATCTCATGAACCTTTAGTTGCCTTTTCAGGGGCTTCCAATTTTCCGTGACTTAGAAAAAATTTTACTTTAATCTTCTTCGAGTTTCAGATCTTCATTCTATATCTTCCACTTTGACTCGAATTTGCCGGAGACTGGATTGTCGGATGCTCTGACGGGGATATTCATCGCGAAGCTGACTAAATATTGAGCAACTTCCATTGGAGGTCCAAACCCTAATTCACTCATTTGGTGACCTAAAAAGGTGGGCGCCTTTCTTCAACAGGGGCGCCTAAACTCAGCAGAGTTAGACAATCTTCATGACTTTTCAATATTCTTTCTTGTTCTTCGTGCATGTTCATCGTTTCCCCTTCCGCTGAAAGTTTGAATGCTGAAATTGACGCCTGGCAGCCGAATGACCTCCATTGATGACCCTGAGCTCCAAATATGTTTCAAAAGTAGAATAGACCCAAGAGGGGTAAAAATCGATATTTAAGATTCTGATTGGGTAATTCACTGATATGGACGAGATTTTGTTTCAACTCAAAAATCGCCGGACCCTATTGGACCAACTTTTCTATTTTGTAATTTGCCAAGATTCGCTTCGAGAGAAACCCGTAACGTAACCCAAAACGTTATTAATTTTAGAAAATTTCTAAAAATAGCAGTTTTCCTAAAATTTAGGGATGAAAAACTGAGATTTGGGTTTTGTAGATTAAGCTGCTCTTAGCAGACCCAGATCGTCAGATTTTGAAAATTTAGCGTTTTAACCCCTCATGCAAGACCCGCACACCCAAATTTTGACCTTTTTGACTGATTTGACAAAGACTTTTACTCATTTCTTCAAAATATCTAAGTGTAACAAAAATTTTAATTTTGGGGTACAACAAAAGGCACACTCATATAGACATGCATTATTGGTCTACTTAAGAAGAAGGCCTAGTAGACAATTCTAATTGAATGGTGGTTAAAGTAGGAATGTCTCGAAAGATGGCAAAAAAATGCTCTGATACCAATTGTAATGTTCGTCCCCTGATTTGCCCTAGAATTTGCCTACTAATCACAAATTGCAACAAATTAGGGTTAGGGTTTCATCTTACTAAATAAATATCTCTTTAATGATGCAATCCTGGATTTCAATCCTGCAATCACCACATGAACAATATAAAAAGACTATTACAATAATGCAAACATATTAAGATTTTGGGAGAAGGGACATGATGGGTCTACCTGAAGCCATTTCCATACCAAGCCTAAGAGGGTGTATACCATAGCCCTTCCCCTTGGTGGCTTGTATCTGCTTTCCCCATCAATGTTTTAACCTCCTGAAGACACTTGCCAACTTGTGGGATTGGGTAGAAGTCGCAAGTGGGCTTGTTTGATACCTAGCACTTCACCCTAGGCCCTTCTTGTGGGATTGGGCGAAGGTTGCAAGTGGGCTCTTTTGGCGCTTACCACTTCACCCCAGACCCTTCCAACAAGGTGGGTTTCAGACACTCACATATTTATCGTCAAAAACTATACATTAAACATACTTTATTATCCATGGAAATATGCATACACATGTAAACAATGATTGGCAAAAAATACACTTGAATATATGTTTATGTCTGGTAATAGGAATCTGCTGTGATGAACGAAACTGATTTTTTTCTTGTTCTTGGTCTTTATGTTTCTTCCTTAATCCATTTGTTCTTAATATTCGGTAGATATTGCTTAAAGATGAACAAACAGATTAGTTTCAATTGAATAATGACTATAAGGATTAATTATTGTTGCAAGCATCATTATTGCATAATCGTATACAATTTATATATTTATATTTTATATGAATATATACATAAATATATAATAGAGATATACATATATTTATAATTATATATTCCTACAATAATATACTTATCTAATTATGTCTGTTGCTATACTCAGGTAATTCTCCTATTCCTCTCCTTATTCACTGTTTATATATATATATATAGTTGTGGTTTAAATCTGATTACATTCTATTCTGTTATCTTATCCGAGTGCAGATTATTATTTATCTTTGAATGATATATCCTTCTTAATCTGCTTGCCCCTGTTCTTGTTATCTCCATATGATATTTACTCATATCTCTCCTTTATACCGCCCACAGTGGGGAAGAGTCACCTCTGTTTATTTATAATGACACATCGTTTCCTAATTGTTGCCTCCCTTTATTAACACTAATCGGTTCCTTTTGTGACTCATTGATATTTTATAATGCAACGCTTCCCTTTAATGCATCGCTGTCTTAAAGTTTGCCTTTATTGTTATTGCTGATTTGTTAGTGGTGATCGCTGCCTTTAGTCTTACACATAATCGCTGCTTGGTATGAATCGACCATTGGATTTCAACTTTATATTATATTTGCTGTTGCCAGATTTGGATCACTGCAAATATAATTACATATGCTTATTTTATATTGTTGTATATTATATATTAATTACATGTATAATATATCTATTCTTATATCAATATTTATCATAGTATTGTATTGTAATGTTCCCAATTTAGCCCTACGCTCTTCATTTGGATTTAGCCTATTTCCAGAAACTCATAGGCTAAGCAAAATTGGAAATTAGGGTTTCCACTTTCATAGGAAGTTTTGAAGGTTTGCATGCGAGAGTTTTTGATGCATGTCTGGTGGAGCTTTCTAGCTTTTTGGAGAGCTTCAGGATGAGGTAACGTGCATGTTGAGAAAATGACATGCATTTCTAGTAGATACCTTGCATGTAGGAAAGGTTTCTGGGTTTTTCTGGGTTTTCAGAGATCTCTAGGGTGGTGTGACATGCATCTGAATTTTACAACCTTTCGAAGCACTTACTATTTATAGTAAGTCATGATGGCTGCCCGGTCTGTGCTCAGAAGGTGTTTGGAAACACTTATTGTTTATAGTAAGTCATATTTACTACTCAGTTGGTGTTCAGATGGAGTTTTGCAAACTTACTATTTTTTGCTTTCAATTATTTTTTGTAAGTCTATTTTTGGTAGTAGCATCACCAGTTGCTCAACTCAAATGATCATGCTATTTCTGGCAATCTGGCATAATCAGTTTTGGGCGTTGGTTTTGACTTTGGTTTCTATCTCTCCTTTGGATTGAGTTTCAACACTCAACCATTTTGAGTTTGTACCCCATGCCTAGTCAATGAACTTCAAGTTGTTTTAAGATGTGGCCATAAAGTAGATGCCTCATTAATGCATTTAAATGTTTTATTAAAGTTTAAATATTGCCTCAAGGTGGGATGACTTGGGAAAAAGAACATTAATGTATTTTAAATATTTTAAAATGATTTTGAGGTGGGCGTCCCTTGGAGAAGATGAAAAATTTTCTTGGCAGGAGTTACAAGTTGCTTCATTTGCCCAATTGAGCTTATATATTGATGTTTTGTGAAGAGTTGAGGAATTTTAGGAAATTTGATAATTTTATTTTGCTGAACTGAGTTTAGACATTGCTACGAGGGTTGTGTGCGTTCTAGCTTTTGATACCTTTCTTCGGGCCTAAAACTATGGCTACCTAGAAGGTGACTGGAGACCATGCTACATTCAGGAGTGTGGATAGAGCTCAATTTCTGATTTTAATTACAAGCAAGTTGCTGGTTTATAATCTGTTTGTACTGTTGATGTCCATAGCTGAAGCGAATTTCTGTTCGTAGGTTCTTCTTTGAATTTTATTTGGTTCTGGGTACTGGCCCATGCTGTGCAACTGTGGAGGGTGTTTAAGTTTGCAAGTTTGCAGATTTTAATATTGAGGATTGGATTTTTGGAAGCAAGTCGACCTTGTTGAGGGGTTCGTACCACTGCAAGCTTGTTTTGGAATTTGTGCCAATTGTGGATTGTTGTTTCTGGCTTGAATTTCCTATTGGAGAGTGGACGCCATGTCTAGTGGCTTCTATTAACTACTGAACAAAGTCTTTCTGGGCCGTGTGTGAAGAGCAACGTCCATTCTAGTGAAATTCTTCTTTGCTGGTCTAATTTTCTGTATTTACTGTTTCTGATCAGACTTGTTTAGTTTCATAATAATGCGGTTTGAGCTTCATTTCTATATCATTTCATATTGTAATTGTTAGAGGTTTATTACTCTAACTCTTGGTGGGCTTTGAAAACATATTTCAATGTATTTGCAGGTGAAAACTATATCTTTGTAAACTTGGTTTAGTAGTACTAACAACTGTTTATTCATTGGTGCAATTTGTTTTGTTTTTAGCTCCCACTAGATAAGTGGTTGAAGCTTTTCAATTTCCAACACTTTAAGTTTAATAAATTCCCCCCATTGAACAAGTGGTAGTGAGGATTCATGGCTGGCTTGCCGCCTCTCAATTTGTAATAATCGCTCCCGTTGAATAAGTGGTAGAGCTTACTTGGTCGGTTATCCGCCTATTGTATTTCTAGCATTATTTTCATTTCATGGTTGGCTCGCCGCCCAACAAGCATTGTATTTCTTCCCAGTTGCTAACGATCCCCGATACCATATGCTATCACCTTGCCCACATTGGGATCATGGTCAACATCCTTGGTGAAGGGTTATTTTCCAAGCTGGTTATCTTTGGAGCTAACGGTAATCATTGGTGTTTGTGCTGGTCTTGTTTAGATTAAAATTCGAAAAAATTAAGGGGGAATATTACATCTATAATTATTATAATAATAATATTTCATTAATATTTATATTTATTTATATTTATTTATTTGTATTTCAACACTTCATTTTTTTTTGATGCAATGTCGGGGCCATGACAACCAACACTCCAATTCTGAATCAATATCTCACCCCTGAAAACTATACTTGGATCCCAATTTATGTGATTATCACCAAACATACTCACATACATCATCATGGCCACTACAACAATTTATGTCAGGAGTGTTAAGTCTGAAAATCTGATTTATCACCATGTTGGAATTGTCTCTGCTTTCATCGGAGTCTTCATTGATCTCATGCATAACTTCTTCCATTTCTAGATGTTCATCATTATGTGCAGATTCAAATAATGTATGAGGCTCATACCAATACACTAAACTGCTGTTAATACTCACAAAATCCCCATTTTCTTCATTCCTTTCAATGGTGTTTACATAGGTTCCATACACCCTTTCATCCAATGTTGAATGCTATTCATTATCTATTGATTCACCAAGTGTATCATAATGAAATCTGCCCTCATTACCTGCTATAGCAGCTATCTCATCACTGCATACTACACCTTTATTTGAAATTGATCCTCAAAATTCAAGAATTCAGATTCTTGATATGGGTTCCATTCTCTATCAACATACCAAACCTCTTTAATATGAGAACTGCTGAAATCATTTTGCAAGATTTCATCCTTATGGAGTTCATCAATTCTTCCAACAATTTGTTTGATCTCCATAATCCTTGTGTCACTTTGTTGAACTTTGGACGAGGCCGCAATAGGAATAGAATTTTCCACTTTGTATAAAGAAAAGTGGGCCTTACTCAATTGTAAACAAAGCTCATCAATCTGAATTTCTGCTTCTTGAAGGGCCCCTTGAGTGACTCCAAAGAACCCTTGGTGTTCATAAGTTCGAAGGTAAGATGGTCAACTTCTTCCTCTTTCCCTCTCAGTGAATCTGAATATATTTCAGCGAGGTTGAGGAGATGGTCACGATCTGAAAGAAGATGTGAATAGTTTGATTTCATTGCCACCAGGGCTTCTTTGATTAGCTATAAACTAGCATGAGAAGATTCTTCTTCAATACCTTTTTGTCTTCTCTCAAGTTGAGCCTTCCAAAGGTGCTCTTCAATCAGTTTGTGAATTCTATCATAATTTGTCAATGCTGCAACAGTCTTATCTTCACCTTCAATTGGTTCTCCAAATTATGTGGACTATTAGACTTATGAACAACTTCTACTTCACATGAAGAATCATCAGATTGGTTTTGAAGTAGTTGACTCACACAACTATCTTCTCCTACATCATCCTCTTTGCACACTTGCTGATTTGGAACTAGGGCAGCGCTAGTCCCACACACAAAATCATCTTCAATACCATCATTAGGTGTTATAACACAAGAGGGCTCAATTTGCTTTTTGTACTCATCATCCAATTCAGCTCACTCACTCGATGATGTCACACATTTTTCATGTAGAGAAAGTGGGACAGCGTTAGAGTCATACATAGAATTGCCAAAAGAATCCAACTCTTCACAAGATTTATCAATCACAATCTCCAAATTACCCACTAGGAGACTTGTGTAACCTTTACCTATAACATCAATTAACTCTTTTTCCTTGCAGCTCAAAGTGTCTTCCTGCTGGCACAACACTATGTTGGTTCCATCTTTATTGAACCCACATATGTGATTAGGAGTCTAATCCTCCTGACATGAAAAGCAATGCTACTCTCTTCTCATTCAGATTTTGCTCTTTTTTGGTGATCCTGGGACCTATATACCAAATGAGATTAGTTCTTCAGTCATCTGTTCCTTGAACTTCTCAATTTTCTGTTCAACCAATCTTTTTGAGAAATCATAAGCTGCGGTTGGGACATGTTGCTCCTTTCTCCAAATGACCAACAAATCTGAGTGCAACTATTTGCAAATATCAACTTCTTCATATAAAATTAGGGACAAAATGTAATGTCCCATTTTGCTACATGGAGAAAAATATAATATTATTTTAATTATCTAATATTCTCCTCCAATTGTTAATTCTGAAGAGGATATTATTGATTAAATAATAATATATTTATGTGACTTATTAAATGCAAATTGAAAATTAAGTCACAATTGAAAATTAAAAAAAGAAAAGAAATTGAAGAGTCAAGTAGGCAGAGAGCCAAGAGTCAAGGCAAAGGTTATTAAAGAATTTTGTGGAGCAAATTGGAGGAGGTCGGATTTGGTTTTGTGAAACAGGGGTTTGGCTGGATATTTTCCAGAACTTTGTGAGGATAGGAATTCTCTTCTCACAAGGAATATCAACTTCGGTGTTGGGAGATACGCCCAGGTTGACAGCTGACAGTTCTACTTCAGGAACTATGCTGGTGCTTAATTCGGTGAAAGTATTGTAGTTGTGAAGCTGATTTGAAGACTTTCAAAATTCTCTATTGAATTAAATGGTCCATTTCATTGCTGGAAGCTTGTGTAGTGAATATTGTGAGAATAAATTGTTAAATGTTATGCTATTCACAATTGAGTGAAGAAGGCTTTTTGGTAGGATAATTGAGGGGTCTGTTTTCCATTTAGATGTATTCATTGTTGTGTTTGTGAACTGATGAAATTGATGCAGTATTTGTATATATTTTGAGAAAGGAGTCGGTTTAAATTCTTTCTATTCATTTACTGAGTTAATAAATATTATTGCTAGCCGTCTGTATGAAGTCATTGCTGCACATGTTGGGAATTGTGATATTTAGAAAGATCAAATAAAGAGTCTCAAGAGAAAGAAAACGTTACTTGAGAAACGTTTCACAACTCTCCAAGAATCAACGAAAAGCAGAACAAATTCTAGAATCAGCGGTTGGTTATCTATGTCTGCTATTTATGATTGGGAGTCTATGTGGATGGAAAAGTCAAGAGACATCAATCAAAATTGAAGGTTCGATGGTTTGAAGGTGTCTTGTCATCATTTGTATTGTCAACAATTAAAAATAGGAAGGTTTGAGAATGGCCACCATTTGCATTGTTGTAACATTCCAAAGGAAATCGCTGTGTCATCTCTGAAGCCAAGTGAAGAGTCGTGGAGAAGAATTCAACATTAGTATGGGAGTATCTGTTAATGGCGAGAAAGTAGAGACAAGGGAATACTTTCTCTTCCCCTACATTGGGCCCATTGAATGGGCACTTCCATAATTTGGAGACATGAAGACTCAGCATAAAGGCGAGAATGAAATAATATTAAATCGAATATCTAGGTGATAAAGAAATATGGTTTTAAATGTATCCTGTAGCTCGTGGTTAATATCTGGCAGTTCAATATCTTAAATGCCACCAATTATATTTGGTATGGTTATATGATATTGTCACAAGATTTTAATAACCAGCGTAAATCCTCTTGGAAGTGTCGGTTTGTCTCCTTATGGCGAGAATGGGAAGTATCAAGAATTAATGAGGTGACTTGAATAATTCGATTTGGAGGAGTTTCCAGTTATTGAAGACAATTGCCACCTTAGTTTGGAGTAGCGGAATGGTAAAGAAATTTAATTAAATGAAATCGCTCTCCATTGTTGTCTACTACCGACAACACAATTGAAATATTATTTTATGAGGCATTTGGATGAGCCAACTATTTTATCAAAGACACGTCAATGAAGTGAGGCAAAAATAAGAAGCGTAGCTTGTATGTTGCTCTTATTATCGGGTTTCCAAAATTTACAGTGGGATGCAACTGTGGAAATTCATTGTGATGGGATATCATCATTATGCTCTGTTGTGAAAGGATGAATAGCTGGAGTCCGATGTGGAAGATGGAATAAGTTGAGAAAAATGCAAGAGTTTCACATCATCGGGAGCTTTGGTAAATTTTGTGAAGCCATATGAAAGTGAATAAGTCCTAAAGGTGCGATCAGGTTAATGTGTCTTAATCATGAGACTTCTACATCTGCATGACACCTGAAAGGAAATCGTGATTCCTAGAGTTGTTGATGTTCTGGGCACCACAAATAATTTCCTACAGTTTGAAGAAAGAAATTAAGCCGATGGATTTCCTTTGTATGTGTCATCACTACTTGTGACTGTGAGTTGGAAAAAGGTCAGATTCTGAAAACAATACCACTGTGTTTTGCAACAGCAATTCAATGAGGAAAAAACTAATGTTATCCATGCACATGCTCATTATAGACTCTGTAATTCAAGTTTGTAGAACTAATACTTTATCATTTGAAATAAGTGATGCAAATTAGAATTCCAGTAAGCAGTTTGATATGCATGATAATTAATTGATTACTTGTGAAGAGTTCCAAGTAAATTGGCAGGGGTATTAAAGGTGAATGACACTTGGTATAACCAATTGAAGAATACATTCTGAATAACAGCAGTAGGAAACTGTTTGACAAAATGCTTGAACAAGTGACTTGGTAAAAACCAAAAAAAACTATATGCAAAAGAGGGTAGCTTCTTACACAAAATAGTTAGCATGCTTGTTTTAACATTGTTCGAATGTCGTCTTCTAATTTTGGTAAAGAAGCAGTGGAACATTTGAAGAATCAAATCATCACACTTGAGATCAGTCATAAAGACACATGAGCTAACCCTTGCCATAATTTCTAAACTTTTAGCTCTCTTTCCAAAGGTAGGGCATTTGACATCATGTAACCCATGAAAACACTCCACAATCAGTTGAAGTATTTCCCTCATAATGTCATCATCATAGGGTGCTTCAGGGGCTGTAATTCGTGTGACTTCACTAATGCCAAGTGACAACTGCAAGTCTTACCTCTTCATCATGATGTCTCATAAGCACAAGCTTAACCAAAGAGTGCACCAATGGAGTCATAGCTTGACGCATCGACTGAGAAGGTAATTGATCAACCTTGCGTAGACAATTTCCTTCTTCCTCCAATGTGCTGAGAAAGTCTTCTTTTGACTAAGGTAAGTGTTCTAGCTTCTTACCTATAAGTTTCAACTTCTCTTGAAAAACCCTGGTAGCCTCTTGTTCTTCCCACCAGGTATTCCATCTCTTTTCAAAATCAACCTGATTTTGCCTAATAGATTCAAGCAAAGAGTTCATTTGATTATTGATAGTAGCCATGATGCCCAACAAAAATTCTGATCTAAAATTGACTACCTGCAACACGGATCAGTTGTCCAATAGGCTGGCAGGATTTTGGGCTCTAATGCCACTGTAAAAACCATTACTAATTTTGGCGATAATTTTCATGATATTTCAATTTGACACAATTGTAATTTTGTCAAATAGATAACACAATAACTGAAATGAAGCTTTCTAATGGCAATGAAATTGCAAGCACCATAGTAGATTCAATACATTTATCTCCTTAGCATAATATGTTTCAGTACGAGGCTCTTTCATTACATTTAATTAGAATATGTGTCATACAAAATGTTTCAAACCAAAGGCAAACCCTTACAAATTATATCTTTGAACAACAACAGTAAATACAACAGCTACAACTCAGGAATAAATATATATCAGTGCATTACTCATAGATAAATACCCGGTTAGCAAGTAAGCTTCAATCTCAGACACTTCCAGGTATGAATACACTCCCAACCAGCAAGACACTCAGGAAATGGAAGGTGGCAACTGGGAAGTGGCTGCCAATTGCATCAAAAGACACGCTCAGGTCTACAATCTCGCCCAACGCTATGTGAAGCTCCCACAATAGCAGTTTGAAGCCCTTGTTCAACTTGCACACAGCCCAGAAAGAGCACAGCAGGTCTAATAATCTCCCATGGCTCAGAAAATGATTCTCATGCACCTTTTAACAACTACTTCGTGCCACACAAAGAGGTGTATAAGCAGCAAAATCAAGTTAAACCCTCACGCCACCGTTGTGCAACCAATCCACCCAAAAATAAAGGTGTTTGAGAATCCCTACGCACAGGTTGCAATAGTTAATGGTAACAAACCCAATGTCCAGGTCTGAAATTAATAAACCCATGCCTGGGCACAAATGAAAGTCGCGACCCCGCTTTGTAATCTGATGTATGGCATCCAGTTTGATGGGAATGAACTCGACTGGTAATAAAGATGTAGAATAATCCTCCTTAAAACCTCACGACTAAGTCTGAAGCTTCCAATCAGCGGTAGAAGAACCTTCAATAACCAATGACCAGCAAGAAAATTTCAATCTCACCTTATGCAAATGATATAATCAGTATTCCTCAAGTTCATCTTCGAAGGAGACCCACATCTTGTGCAATAATCGCCCACAATGGAAGACTTGAATGATCTCCCCTCAAACCAGTTAGGGTGGGATTGTTTGACCATCGAAATTGATCTTCCCGAGAGGGTTTCCGTCTTCCAAAGGCTGAAATGAACTAGGCTCAATCTCTCGACCCACAAGGGTTTCCATAAGAGAAATAGATGTAACTTAACATAACCAAATGAGCTCACATAACCTCCTTTTATACTTTTCCCACCAACTCTCCAAAAGCTTTTATTTAAAATTTACTTTTAATTAAAACTCCATTTAGCTCCGAAAAGGATTTTTAATTAAAATAATCATAGTTTGACATGCAAGGCCCCTGTTTTATGCATCCATGATTTAAAACATTTGATTCCAGTTCCGACAAGCTATAACACTAGGGTGCCTTTTAAATATTTTAATTAATATTTGGCAACCTTAGTAAATTAATTAAAATATAGCCATTAATATACTCATTTTGCGGAAGTTGCCGGAATGTGTTGGAATCGGAAACTAACTAAACTGGAGTGTCTTGATGAATAATAATGACAAACGAACCCGACTAGACGACTTTCTATAAATAGAAACTCCCTCCAAGAATCTTGGAGCTGAAATTAGAAGCCAAAAATAACATTTGAAAGCATTAAATAGCTTCTCGAAATCATCTGATTTTGATAACATCAAATGCCTAATTACAAATAATATTATGCTTATATTTTCACCATGGCGGGAGGAGGAGGATTGCAAAGGGAATAGCAATGAGGCCCCCTCCTAATACCACCTCTATAATAGAGAAACTATGTGTTCTATAACGAAGGACCAAGTGTCCTACAATGGAGAACCAATATGTTTTGTAATAGGGGACCAAGTAACCCCAATGGGTCATGAAGGGATGAGGCAAGGCTGCATCAGGGAGAACTGCTAAGAGGGCTGCAATAGGGAGAACGGCTAAGAGGGAACCCTACTAGGGAGAATTGCTAAGAGGGCACCCTACCAGGGAGAACTACTAAGAGGGCACCCTACTAGGGAGAAGTGCTAAGAGGGCACCCTATTAAGGGAGAATTGCTAAAAAGGCATCCTGTGATAGGGAGAATTGCTAGAAGGGCACCCTATCATGTAACCTCCCAACTATCCCTAAGTGAATCAATTGTTGAAGGAAAAGAAGAGGGTCCTCAAACATAAGGGGAGGATACTCAGGGCACCTCACCATGTCCTCATTTTGGTTGAGCTACTTGCTTGCGTGCTTGAGCTACTTGCCTGTGTGCTGCTGCTAGTTGCTTACTTGCTTGAGCTACCTAGTTGTCTACTTTAATTTCTGATTCATGTGGTTTTAAGTTATAAAGTTTTGTGATTGAATTAATGATGGGTCAATAGTTTGTTAATAGCTAGTTATGGAAAACTACTAACTATTGTTGTTGTGAAAGATGATTCTACTAATTGATTTGATTATGGTAAATGTGGTTAATCTATGTGCAAGACTTCAATCATGGCTTGAACCAGGTGAAAGACATCCTCTAACCCAATTGTTCATTTAAAAATTAAGGATTTAGGGAAAATTTAGGGCATTCCCAATTAGGGGACATTACATAGATGTCTAGAACAAAATTTTCCAAATGATACAATGAGAGGAAGAGACGGTGAATTATATGGAGTGGTTCAAGTTCAATCTCCAAATATTTGAACTAAATAAGCTAAAACGAGGATTAGTCAAACTCATCTTCTTGAGAGGCATTTAATAAGATTTTTGGGAAGCATTGAACCCTATTGGAGGAGGATATGTTTTGCAACTATGATATAGTTGGATCTATGAATTGTGTAAGAATTATTGAAGATCAATAGTATGGATGGTCAAAGGACAACAATCATTGACCATCTAATGGACAAAAGCTATTGGAGGGATAGGGAATGTTGAAATCGAACACTTGTTGGAAGATATGACAATAGACATCATCAACCATGGCTATTGTAATGTCCCCGTTTTAGCTGACATTGTTTGTTGAAGAGTGAGCCTATCATTTTGACCCTCGTAGGCTGACAGTTTTGATTAGAGGGTTATCCATGGCAGTTATCTAGGGTTTTGGGACATTATTCCACCAGTTGATTCAGGTTTTGGCCTTTGCAGGGACTCACAGAGTGATATTCAGACACTTACTATTTATAGTAAGTCAGGTAGACAGGGGTTACTATTTCTGGCAGGGCGCCTAGTTCAGTTGGTCATCTCAGTTTCGACCCAGTTTGACAGTTTGATGAGAGAACGGTGAATAAGGGGAGCATTTAATAATAATTAAATAATTATTATTATGACTTCATATTATAAAGTCACTTTAAGTGAAATATTAAAAGTTATTAATTATTAATGGCGAATTATAAAGTATTTAATACTTTATAATAAAGAGATAATATTAATATTAAATGAGTATTCATTACTCATTTGATTAAAGACGCCATTTATTAATTAAATTGCCTAAGTCAAGAGGGGCGAATTTAATTAATCATTTAAATGCTCATTTAATTGCTTTTTGAGAAGGGTCGAACTTTTGAGAGAGGTATTTATTTCTCAAAGACAGAATAGAACTCATTATTGATTGATTATTCAAATTTTGTCTTTTCTCTTTGAGAACATTTGGAGTTGGAGAAACAAGGGTTTCTGCAATCAGGTTTTGGAGAACGTCAACTCTTCAGAATCAGGCATACTAAGGCTATGAAAGATTCAGCTGAAGATTGTCAGTCGAGTGGCTTCACACAAAAGTCATTACAGAGCTTATTGGTGAAGTTTTAGATTGGGGTTTGGATCAATTTTCTTCCAGATGAAATCTTTTTCATTGGCCGTTATTCATTTAGCATCTGGCACACCTTTCAAGGCAGTACGGATTCCATTAATTGCTGGTTCAGGCCGTACTTTTTACAGCAGCAAGGCCATACTTCTCATCGCAGGCAAATCGCCTTGCCTTTTTGCATTCTGACTTCTCCAGTTTGGACGCCTTGGTCTCTGGAACATTTTGCAACATTTTCGAGGTTGGAGAAGCCTCTCAGGCAAGTTGGCTGTACCATTCTTCTGTCTTATAGGCGGCTGCAATAAAAACCAGGTTTTTGAATAAAATAGTGTTGCCTTTTAATTTGCATGTTTGAATCTAGCA
>VDFB02069555.1:0-59739 GCA_007258455.2 Sequoia sempervirens
AGTGGTGTACTTTCATTTAAAGGAATTCTTGTTTCGTTGGGGTAGTCCCCTTTGGTCATTAACATTATTAATTTATTGATTATTTGTTTGATGTGTTGTGTTCACATGATGGTTTTTTTTATGATGGTTTTCATTCTGTTGTGGTGCAGGTGTGTTTTATCAAGGGGCACTGATAAAAACTTAGGCATCAACAATACCATTGTTCATAATTTTTTTTTTATTGCTCATGTGTGAGGTTTATCATTGTAATTTGTGGGTGGATGATTGTTCTATTGTTTAGGATATGAAGTTGGTCCTCCAAGTTGTGTCATAAGGGCTCGTTCGATGTTGAGCACCTTGGAAATCAATTGGTCGCACGTGGTGATCCCTTGGACCTTGAGATGGAATTCCAAGAGGTCGTCAAGGTTTGATATGATAATGCACAGTTCTTGTTCCTCGGGCATGGCCCATTTCTTTGATTGGCCTTGGATCGCCATCATTGTAGGAATGAAGCGAATGATTCATTCTTACCCATTTTCAAAGTTGAGAGCTCTTCAAGAATTACATCCATGGTGATATTGCATGCATAGTTTTTGATGAATGTATTTATGATTTCATGGAATGTATTGATGCCTATGGGTAGGTGAGAGAACCATTCCATAGTGTGGCAAGCCAAACTCCTAGGAAATAGCCACATCAGATAGGTATTTTCATACGTGACTTCCATGCAATGAACCTAGAATTCCCTGATATGATCTTCAAGGTTTCCCGTGCCATGGTACTTATTGCATTTGGGGATCTCAAATCCCTTCAGGAATAGTTTCATTACAAGGATTCTATCGAATAGGTAAGGGAACAATTTGCTAGGTGTTTTTGTCGTTCGCCCTCATTGAAGGTCAAGCACTTGTTGGGAGAACAACCTAATTTGTGTTGTCACATCATTTTGCAGATCAAGGGGTGGGATGAATGTGTTATGAGGAAGTTCAATTGTTTGTGGGATGGGTGGATTGGATGATGTTTGCATATTCTGTTAAGCCAAGTATGCTTGCAACAACTCTTGTTATTTTTCCTATTGTAGTTGTGTTATTAGTGCCTATTGTTGAGCTTGTTGTTGCACTTGTTGTTGAGCTACTAATTGAGCTACTTCATGTTGTTCTTGATATTTCTTTAGCACTTGTTGATACTCTTGTTTTTGTGTTGCGTGTTGTTGTGCAAGATACTACGCTTAGGCTTATGCTTGTTGTGCTTGATATTGGGCTTTGGCTTGAGTGTGTGCTTGAGCTTGTGTAGCTTGTGTAGCTAGTACAACTTGAGTGGCTTGTTGTTGTTGTAATAAGGCTTGGTTTTTTGCAGCTTGTTGTGCTTGTTGTGTGATTTGGGCAGCTTGGGCATCTTGTGCCACTTAAGTGGCTTGATGAGCAACTAATTATGTGGCTTGTTGAGTAGCTAGTTGTACGACTTATTGATTTTGTACCTGCAAGAATTCCTTTTGATAAACATCTTGATGCGCAGATTGCAATGCCATACTATATTGGCTTGATATATTGGAGCTTAGTGGTGGATTCAAAATGGTGCTCGTTGTGGTGGTGAGAGGCATCATCATGTTGGTGATTTGATTGGTAGATGGTGCGATCAATGTGGTTGGTCCTTGAGAGACCATGCTTTGAGACATTAGGAGGTTGGTTGATGATGTCGTGATTGCTTGTGTAGTTGTCATCTATTGTTGCGATGTCGATGACAAGTTTTGAAAGTTTGGTGTAATGTTTTGATTGACATTTGGAATGTTGGTTTGATTGATATTTGATAAAGGGGGAAGTTCTAAGCCAAGGAGTGGTGTGGATGATGGCAGTAATGTTGGAAGTGGTGGAAATGTGAGATATGTGATCTCTTGAGTAAATGGTGCAGTGTCAAAAATTCCCCCAGGTCTGAACATGTCACCCTCTCCTTGTGAAGTTATGGGGAGAGATGTTTGGGGTGTTGCATGGAATGATGATGATGGATCATTTGGATCATAAAAAGTATGCAATGGTATTTTTTGTCCCAAGATGGTGTTTGCGTCCAAGTCTTGTTTTGTCCCAAGAGGATGCATTTGCATTGCATTGAGAAATACACTTCCTTTGTCAACCATGGGTTGTGTTGGAGCAATGGATGATGTGATTTGTGGTATGTTTGAGTGATGCTTTGAAATGATGGGGTGGATGAAATAGGGATGGTAGATGAGATTGGAGGTATGACTCCAAAAGATGGTTCCACAATAGTGCTCACATTGAAATCAGAGGGGAGTTTAGCCCCTTGCTTTGCTAATTCGAGCATGTATAGTGAGAGATTGATTCTCATCATGATGTTTATAATCTTATGGTTTTCTAGATTTTGTATTATTTCACTAATCTCCTCATGTGACATTTCAAAGGTATTACTACTGTGATTCTCCATGTGGATACCTTCCTCTTAGTGGTCTTCCGAAAGTATCGAGGAAGGTTAAATGTGAGTCAGCCAGACCCAATGAGTTTCATTTTAGGAGCGTCTTGACTTAAGTCACTCGAAGTAGATGTTTCTTTGTTGGCTTCCATGTTCTTCTTGTGTTGCGATTTAGTTTGCGCCATAAAATAGGGATCAATCTTCAAGAATTTTGAATGTGAATTCTCTAATTCTTTAGATTTGATCTAATCTTTAGGTACAAAAGAGAAATTTTAGGATGATTTAAGGATCAAAGGGTTGTAATGATATGGATGTAAGATGGATGATTGGAACTCTTGAGAAAATCTTGAAGGGGTATGTTAAGCTTTAGGACTTGATTTAGGATTGATTTGTTTCAAATTCGGATTTTGGTGGACATATAAACTCTAGGAGGTTGGATGTTGTCCTAGAGTCAAATCATTCACAAGATTATAATTTGTCTAGGTGTGAGAAGAAGGATTCATCTAAACAATCCTATGCAAATAAGATGATTTTGATAATGAACTCCTAAATCCCAAGATTTTGGATATTATCAAGGGATGAATTTGCTCAAAAGTTTTGATAATTTGATCAAATATGTGGAGAAGGATGCATCAACACACATTCAATCAAACAAGGTGATTTTGGATTGATTTCAAATGCTTTTCCCAAAGTTTAACATGAAGGATTTTTCCAAGATTTTCAAAGAGTTGGTTGATGAGATGATTTTTGGTTTTGATGTTCAAAGATGAATGAAGGTTTTGATTCTAATCCTAGGATGTACCTAAAAATACACTTGTTTACTTAGACCTCAATATTGAAGAACAAGATTTTCTCTAAACAAGATGCTAAAAATCTCTTAAAATATTTGGGTTTTGGCAGTAATAGAACGAGTAAAAACTAGGATTGTTTCTTGAAGCCTTTCTATAAAAGTTAAAAGGCAGTCTTCGTTTGAATTCATATAGCATTAAGAGACACTTTTGATGGGATTTCAAACTAAGGGCGTTTACCTTTGGTTTCTTGATATTGATCTTGCATGAAATCATTGGAGATACATGTGTAGGATCCAATTGTTTTTAGTCATTGCTTAATGGCTTTGTTTTACCACAAACACTTATTGATTAGGTTTTCAAAATAGATCTCCAATGTCTCAACTTCTTATTTCAAAAGGTATATTATACAAAACTTTGATGAAATTAAGGAAAGGGTTACCTATTGTTAACTTTAGTGAGAAAATTGAGATATAATTCTAGTGTTTAGAAACCTCTAAGGATGAAATCCCAAGGGTAAGCAATAACAAACGAATTTGGTCAATTATATTTTACTCCTAAAGGGTTTGAAATTTTGATGATGATGTCAAATGTTTGTTTCCAAATGTTTTCAAGCAAGGAAAGTGTTTTGTAACCAAGAAAAAGCATAATCCTATGGATATGAAAGAAAATATTTGTTGAGTCCCCATTTGGACAAGTCTAGCTACACTTATCTTTAGCGAATGGTTAGATGCTTGACCCCACTAGCTCCCCTCCATGACACTCACTTATATGGGCCAACCAAGCATAAACACGCATGAAAATCCCGTAGCATTCTTTCCATTTCTACTAAAGACTGTAAAAGTGTGGGGCGACATCAGAACAACCATTCTTGCACCAACAAATAGATCAAGAATTTTGATCATTCTTAAACAAGGGTTTTAGTTCAAACTTTCCATTTGTAGGAGTTGACCCAACGTGGCAAGAGACCATTTTTTCCCTTCTTTTTAGAGTCAACCATGTGATACTGGTGTTTACTCCAATACCCACATTTATATCCTGACTGGAAATACTCTCGAGCTAAGAGTGCTACCGGTTGAGTCGTTCTCTTGGGTTAGAAATTTTTCCCCAAGGAAATCCCTCTATGATAGACAAAAGAGAGTAAACATATTCATAGTTAGATCAACCTTCATTTAGGAACAAACGGAGAACACATGCAATAGGTTTACTCACACTTGCAAAGTGTTTTGTTCAATTTTTAAACCTAAAATGAAGTGTGGAGGTGATTACTTTACCTCAATCTAAGATCACAAAAAGGCCTTTTGATTCTCAAGATCCCTATAAAGTGTGGGAGAAGTGCATACATCCTTTTTGATGATGTTAGTTAAAGTAAGCAATCATAAAAACAAAGTTGCACATGTTCATTTTAAGTCCACAAAGAAATGGTTTTGGTTCATTTTAAAGCACCATTTAAATGAGATATAAAAGTTGTTTTGTTCACTTGTTACCCTCAAACGAAATCTAGTCAATTTTCCTAAAGTTCATTTTATCCCCTTTGCAATGAAAATTGAAAGCTTTTTGAAATGTTCATTTTAAAGCCCAAAACCAAAAGAGATAGCCTAAAACAGAAAATTAAGACATAAGACGAAATCTCCAAGCATTAAAAAATGTTTTCGAAATGTTTGTTTTAAAGCCCAAAACCAAATGAGTTAGCCTAAAACAGAAAATTAAGGCATAAGATAGAATCTCCAAGCATTAAAAAATGCTTTTGAGTTTCAAGTTTGATGCTCAATTTATCTCCAAGTTCCTTTGAAGATCTCTTGCAAGCTCCTTGTGCAACAAAATACTCCTCTTTCCTATCTTTTCCTTTGTTTTCCTTCCTCATTTTCCTTCTTCGATTTCCTATTAAGTAGAAAAAAACACAATCATATGAGTATTAAGTTATTTAATTCACTTAGCTAAAAAAAAAAGAAAGTCATAAACAAGCAACATCTATTAATGAGGTTTCCTACAAAAGCGTGAATGTATGAATTTTAAGAAAAAGAAAGTTAACTACATGTGAATAAATGTCACCAAATAATCTTCTCCATAGAAAGTTTCAACAAATAAAACCATTGAAAATGATTTGCAAGCATAAGACAGTCTCCTTTGCTTTAATAACAGAAGGTACTTTTGTTGACTTATTAGTTTTATCAAGCAACCGTATACACCTTACTCTTAAGCACTTAGTAAACTCAAAAGACCCCCTTTTATCTTCCTGATCTAAACACATTCTCCCAAAAAAATAAAATTCCTTAGAATTCAAATTTCAATATAAATAAAGATTTTTCACATCCAACAAAGAAACACTAGATGGCACGTATCCTTCTCCACAACCTTTGATCAACGCACTGCCCCAAACTTGCAATAGTGGGTGCACAATGAGTAGATAGTAAATAAAATGTAATTAAAATTTTTCAAGGGGCCCACTTTCCAATGAAGACTTGTACATATGGCTGAAGATAAACTAAAATGTTGAAATCTTGGTTTATAAATCCAAATTACTAATTTCAAGTGGATTGCGTGGTAGAGGACCAATTGGAAGGATAAATAGGAAGACATTGTTAAATAAAAGTCCTTTTTGTAAATAGAAAACCATGGTCAACCGTGCATCATCTAGGAGGAATGAACCCTTTTAAAAAGAAGAGTTAGGGAGTAGTATGTGAAGGAAAGATGTGTAGAAAGGTTTCAACCTTATGAAACAAAGGTCTTGCTAATCCCATCAAAAATGAAACTATGCACAGTAGCACAAAGGAGAATGGAGTCGTTGCAGTGATAAATAGGAGGTGTGCAGATTTGAGATAGATTAGAGATAGGGACAACCTTAAGGGGTGCCTGTTCACTCAAATATTAAATGCATTACTCACACAAAATCTAAACGTCATTCAATATTTTGGAGATGGAAGAGATCAGTGCAGCCAAGAAACTACTCCCACAAAATCTAATCAGAGTTCAATAAAGTTAAGGTGCCAACAAAGATCTCAATAGTATTCTTCTTTAATACATTAAATTGATTATGAACAAAGAGAACGCCAATCTCAAATGCATTTAATCGATCCTAAATAAGAATAGGAAGCAGTCAACATCAACATCAATACAACAATCAACACCAAATATTTGAAAATAAATTGAAACAAAGTGCCATTTTCTAATATTCAAATCTGCCTATGCTATTTAGAAGTTCTAAGGGGAGTATTTAAGTCCTGCAAGACAATGAAAATGGATGTGGTTAGCATAATACAAGGATTTTCCTACTTTTACATTTATGATTGACTTGACCTTTCTTCATCCTCAAAAAAAGGTAGCTTTGCCATAATAACTGAATCGACCACTTTGTGTAAATCATGGATTTGAGTGAGACAGACGACACTTACTAAAATCGTTATAATCATTGAACAGAAGAAAAGAAGTTACAACCTCATAGATAACTTCTTTTTTTGTTTTGGTTCTGAATGTGCCCAAACAACTAAAACAAATTAAATCATTAAATATGATTAGTAAATCTGATTATAAATCAATGGTCCCTCGTTGAGGTTGGAATGGTGTCAAATGTGCCTGGAAGTCAATCTACTTCTTTTATTCCCACATAATATTTCCTCTTTCAAAACCACTTTGATCTCACCAAAAGTACTCTAACCCTCTTTTTTTTAAGAAAATCCACAATCACCACGGTACTCTATTTCTCTAGTTAGGATTTTTTTTTATCCAATTAGCCTAAGCCAACATTGCAAAACAACAAATTATCAATATGTAGGATCCAGAAAAAATGATGTAACTAGAACATTCTAAAAAATGGAAAAATGGTTCAAAGGATTAGTTGTATCAATTAAAAGGAACATAGCAGTATTGCACTTCATAAGTAGTGAGTATGTGCACCTTATGAACTATGATAGATGAGAACGATAAAAAGTTGCTAGAAGATTCTCTGGCAATGGTGATTTAAGGATCCATTCAATGTTGAATTGAAGATTTCCCTAAAATGAGAACTCTCAAAGATATGGGTGGGAGAGCATCTAGTGATGTAGGTGTTTAAGCACAAGCAAAAAAAGATCCAAAGTAAAAGTCTCCATTTATTGATTCGATACTCTGTATTTTCTTGGGGCACTTAGCATAAGGACAAAGCTAAGGTGTATAGTTGGTTATTGGGCACGTTGGCTTAATCAAGAACTTTGAATGCTTATTGACCTCTCTCTTCTCTAATTGGGTGAACAACAGTATAAGAATAAGGTTTCAGCAATAGCTCAACTAGCAATATTTAAGACAACCATGTCGGTCTGGAGAAAGCAAAAAAAAAATGCCATATTTAAGAGAACACAACCATAATGTGGTCTTAAAATCATGATCTAAGCATGTATTTCTCGTAAGGAAATAAATGGCATGGTGTTGATATCATTCTTTTAAGACTTTAGGGATATGTATACATTTTATCAAATAGACAGTTAAATACACAACATGAATTTATATCTTCTTTGGAAACCATTAGTATAAATTAATTCCTATTTTCAACATCCAATAAAAGTGTAAAGAAATTCCCACAATGGCAGTGAAGTGTATTTAGTAAACATAATTATGCAGCAAAATCAAAATTTAAGTATATATGATTGAAAATTTCCCTCCCTCTAACTCCATAATGAAGCACTATAAATCTGCAAACTCAAACCTCAAACACACATTAATAATGGGTTAGTTCGATCCATGCAAACCTATGGACACTCCTATTAAATAACATGTCAATGCTCAAAAAATGCAACAAATAACAAGAATTAAAAGACATAAAAGCATTGCATGTACCTATTCCATATTGGATTGGTGTCACTTGTGTAAAGTGACCCTTTCCCAATCCTTTCTAACCTCAATGATAGATTCCTTGAAGACGGAGTGAAATGGGAAAAAATAGTTCTCAATTGAAAAGAGTAACTTTGCATAAGATTGTGGATGATTTGTTGAAGAATGAAGCTTCCATTTATAGAATCTCAAATGCTAAGGGTGGTCAAAATATAGTAATGTGTGATAAATTTTTAGCCAATGAGATGGAGCCACTTGTCACCTTGTGAATGGTTGAGGAATGTGCAAGTTTTGGTCAATGTGCCAATAAATGAGAATGGTTCGCCTTTCTCAAATTCAAATTTAGCTTGTCGGAGGGAGAAAAAGTGACTTTAATGCCAAGTGGGGGACATGTAAGAGGGGAGTTATTGCCATGTTAGAAGGGACAAGTCAACTTGCTTTCAAATTCAAACTTGAGGAATATTCTCAAAAGATGCTTTGTTGAGGGAAAATGATGATTTTAATAAATGAATTAAAATACTTTATTGGTGGAAGTGGGAAAAGGTAGAGGATGTGATGGGTGATTGGTTTAGATTAATTAGGATTAGATTAGTTAAGATGATGTTAGATGCTTTTGACCCATTTGACTTAAATACTTTGATTTATTTAAATCGAAAGGGATGGGATATGAATTTGGGATTTAATTAAATAAAGTTTTGTTTATTTAATTAAAAAAGGGGATGTAAGATAAAGGCTAATTAATTTGAAGGAGGTGAATCTAGGAGATGATTTATGAAATATGGAATGTTAGGATGTGATTAAAATTGATTTATTTTAAATTAGGTAATGATAGGCTTAAGATAAAGTTAATTTATTCAATTTAAATGGATTATCCTTAGAGATTGAGTTAAAAAGACTTGATTTACTTGGTGAATGGATTTGATGAGCTTGATTTATTTGATGATTGAATTAATTAAGTGCACAACGCTAATTTTTCATGTCTACATATACAATCAAATACACATTGAAGAGTGGCGGTGAAGGTTCTAGATGCAAGTTGGTTGCAAGAGAGGTAAGTATTGCTGATTTTATTTTTGATTTTAAGAAAAATATTTCTATAAGTATGCAAGGAATAGCCATGGGTCACAATGGTTCAATTGACAATTCAGGATATGTAAGGACTCTTTCCCAATTAGAACTATTGTATCTATGGTTGATTGTTCCAAAAATTACACATTGCAAGCATAAAATGAAGTACAATCACAATATCATAATTCTATTCAAATTGTTATTTTTGTCCACATCACATATAGACATGCCCCTGATCATATAGAAGAGGAAATGAAGATAATCAGGGATTACCATTTTTACATTAGTGATGATAGATCTCATTCATCTAAGTTTGTACAACATTGTTTTGAAAAAAGAATTGAGCTGTTGGAGGAGAAAAGGTATTCCAATGGGTTAGCATCTCATTTGGTTAGATAACTACATGGGGCAATTCAAGAATGCTCAGATGTTTTATTGGTTGAGAAAGATGCATATAGAGAGGGGTGTACCACATATTTGGATTTTTTTGAAGATGGGAATGGAAAGGGTGAACATGATGGCATAGGTACATGTGTGAAGAGAGCTCTAGTTAAGGAACAAATGAATATTAGAGGTGGAACATTCAATTATGCATGTTCTATTGTTGATTGGTGTACTTATTCATTATCACGAGGGATACTTGATTCACAAGTGTGTAGCTTATTTTTGTTGGTTGAGGAGGGCACAACAGGAGACAAATTGGAATGTCAAACAATTAGAGATTCTTCAAAGATGCATTCATTTCAAAGCTCAGATGCGGGTACATGGACCTCATGGACATGAGAGTTGGCTTGTTTTTGTTAGAATTGTATTCAACATGATTTGGATCAATGCAAGTCAAGTGAGTGGGTACATACATGGATTTGAATGTACCTAACCCCTTTATTTGCAGCACCATCCTCTTTAGAAGATGAAATGGAAAGTTCACTTGACTATGACCATCTTTTAGATCTTGTACAACCACAACATCTGTATGTAGTTTTAGCACTACATGGGAATGGAGAGGGATAAAAATATTTGTTAGCATGATGTATACAGGAAAAAAAGAATCTAACACAATTGATGACAAATGATGATGGGTTCATGTATCCTACAGGCTCAATTATTGTCTTTGGAACTTGCTTGGATTACCATTTCATCATCATTTAGGTTGTTTACTATAACAATATAGTTTTGTTATTCTAATCACATTTTCTAGTTTGTATTACCATTTCAACATCATTTAGGTTGTTTAGAATAATATATATTTGTTATTCTAAGTATATTCAGTTGTTGATAAAAAACTTATGATCATATAGGTTCAGTTGTTTCCAAAACTTGGTTGTGAACATATATGAATAGAAAGAATTACATACCTATATTTAAATACTATGAGAAACACAAAATCATTCTCATGTATTTACACATTGTTATAGCAACAAATGTTAAGTTATCGAGACATCATGCTAGATAAAAAAACAAAGGAACAATGGACAATTAGTAGTGTTGATCATGAATAATTACTCAATACTTTGAATGTAATAGATGACCCTTCAGTCACACTTGAGTAGTGGATCATTTGTTGTATGAGACAAGTATGATAGTGTTCATCACATTTTTATATTGTTTATCTACTAAGGTTCATTATTTAGGTTGTTTAGATTAATATAGATTTGTTATTCTAAGAATCTTTCTATTGAGATCATATAGAATTTTCATTTTAAGTATATTGTTATGTTTGTGGCATGATGGACCATGGACCTACTGTAACAATAGAAAGCTTTTATCCTTTGGTAGAGGTATGTGACAGATTAGTAAATTTGATATTATATTTTCTCTTCTATGGTCTATTATTTAAAAGCTTTGTGATGCTTGTATCTAGTTTAACTACTACCTTGATGGTTTCTACAGGTGCTTGTCACTCTAGAACATCAATGTGCTACTGTTTTGGAAGAGTGTGATGATTATTTTTTTGCAATTATTTTTTTATATTCCATTTAAAAAATTTCAAAAATCAGTTGCATCTCTAGATGAGTGAGGAGACAAGGAATAGTGTACACATTTGAAAGACAAAATATTCAATAGAAACTCGATCCACTTGACCTTCAAGGAAACGTGTGGTCTATTTTTTTCCCCTACTAGAAAATGACTATGTATTAGGGTCATTTTTTTTATGCCTACATGGAATTTTGTAAATTCTATACTTGATAGCAATTCTTGAATGACATGATATCATGTGTATTCAAGTGTATAATTTACAACTTATGTGTATACTTTTTGACTTATGAGTATTCTAATGTATACTTTACAACTTATGTGTTTTCATGTGTATACTTTGTATTCATGTTTATAGTTCATGAATTAAGTGTATTTGACTAAATGATTCACTTATTCACGAGGACGCTAAACCCCTTTGCAACTTTACACAGTTGCACCCATCTAACCTTTTTTCCATGAATTGAAAACTTGACACCATGGGAAAACACATTAGAGTTATCAAAAACAAAGAGAGGTTATTGTAGAGGGGCCTTATGTGATCTTGTAGGCTCAGATGGATTGTTTCTAGGTGACATGTTTTCTGAGTAATACCTCATCAAAGATTGCTACCTTTTAGCACTTTAGACTCTTAAGGGAAATCGCTAGTCCAATGTAGCTCGAATTGTTTAATTGTGTTTGGGTATCAAATAGGACCATGCCTAACATAAAACTACCAATTTGAACATGTTAGAATAGTTGGTTTGATTGTACAAGTTGTAGAATGAAAGTGGCACCACTTTGCAACTTTTCACTACTTGCATTTGACAACTTTTTCTTCAACTGAAAAGTCAAAACCATGGAAAAATTCCTTCAAGATAGGAAAAAAATAAGAGAGGTTATTGTAGAGGGTCCCAACACAATCTCATAGTCTCAATTGGAGATTTTGTGAGCATCACAGTTGCTAAGTAATATCCCATCAAAGATTGCAACCATTTTGCACTTTGGACTCTTAAGGGATTGAGTTGGTTGAACGTAGCTTAGAGTGACTCAGCATGTTTGGGTGTGAAAGAGGTCCATTCCTAGTAAAAACCTACCAATACAAATGTTTTGGAATAATTGATTTGGTCGTATGAGTTTCAGAACAAAAATTACACCACTTTGCAACTTTACACTCCTTGCATTTGACAACTTTTTCCTCAACTGAAAAATTTGTCACTATGTGAAAATGCTTCTGACATAGGAAAAATAGAGAGAGGTTATTGTAGAGAGTCCCAACTCAATATCATAGCCTTAGATGAAAAGTTTTTAAGCATCATGTTTTTTGAGTAATAGCTTATCAAAGATTAGGGTTAAGCATTAGATCCTGCATTTCATTAGTCTTTCCAAGCCCTAGCTTGGTGGTGAACCCCTCTTTAGTCTACAATTATACCCTAGGACAACCCTATTGCAAGATCTCTTTCTCCTTTTCATAGTTTAGATTGAGATCTCTAGGGTTTTCCTTGAATGAGAGAGTGTGAAGATTGTTATTATATCTGCCAAGCATGGAAAGAAAAAATTCAACCTTTCAATAGCGAAGAAACACTGCAAGCACACTGGTTGAGTAACACTAGAATCCTTAATTATGAAAGAAAAGGAAAGATAATTCTCATGCTAGAAACCATATTATAGTCACTAAAGGACTCAAGTCAAAATCAAGATAAAGCAATAATAGACCTAATGCCAAGGAACACTAGAACACTCTTGATATGACACAACCCTATAATATGAATGAAGCAACATGAGATAGAAATCATTCTAATACAAAAATTAAGTGCAAAGATAAAGATTGCACCCTCCCAATTGTCAAAATATCCAAGTAATATCTAAGACATATATCAAGGAAAAACTATAATAACAATATAGTTGGGACATATAAAATAAAAGTAGAAGGATGAGAATGTAGAGATCCTTAATACCTTTCCAATGTTGTAGGGTAAAAGTGCAAAGTTGTGTCACACTTTTATAAAGGAAACAACCAAAAGTGGTCCAACTTTTAAACATGAATCACTAAAAAGTGGCATTTATGTTTTAAAATTTGAAATGATGTAAACTAATCAAATGTGTATTTTTTAGTATATTCAATGTTCTTTATTTCTTTGAAAAATTTGAAAAAAATATTTGAACATAATTTTTTATAAATTGACACTATAATTTAGTTACTGATATTTAACACTAAAATATGAAGTTACATGAGATGCCAATCTTTATATTGTAATTTATTTTTTCCCTCAAATATTTGTGTACTTAAAAATTTAGTGCATGGATAATTGTTTTTCCAATTTTGATACATATTTTTAAATAAATATGAAAATGTGTGTGTATTAAAACATAACTATTTCCATTTGACATCAACTTTCATATTAATTATTTATCTAAAATAGAAAAAAAATATTTCATCTTGATATAGATTCTTTTATCTAGTGCATCATATTTTTTTAATTTTTTTATAAGTTCTATTATTTTTTGTTGGGATAGTAATCAACCTAATATTTTATGCTAATAACATATTTTTCATAAATATAGAAAATAAAATATAAAGAATAATTAAACTATTAACATGCATATATATACATATATATATTAAAATAAACTTATGGATCTACAAAAGAGTATGTTTGCATATAAAAAGAAAATTATTTGCATAAGCAAGTGTTGTTGAAACATCCCTTTTTAATTAATTTTATGTTTTTGGTAAATTGATCTCAAAATAGTGCTACATATGCATTTAGAAAATAATTTTAGTTGAAAACATTGTGGACATGTCTAACTTAGCTAGAATGAATCTTACTAGATCATGTGTTTGACCAAAATTATTTTTTAGTTAGAAATAAGTAAATTCACTTGTGATGATAAGTTGGCCAAAAGTGTGACATAACTTTGTACTTTTACCCTACAAGAATCACAAAAATTGGATATTTTGGAAAAAAGTTATGAGTTTGGAAGCCAAAAATAAAGATATAAATTCAACTAGTAAGAGACACCACAAAATAATTTTTTTATGAAAATAACATATACCACTACAAAATTGGCAAAGCCAACTTTTCAATGATATCTTTTTTGAAATTTTTTGCCTTTTAGATTGCAAGTTATAGTGATTTGAAAAAGTACCCTATTAGGGATTTTAGAGACTAAATAGGGTCAATAGTTAAGACCCTGGGGGTTGGGGCATGATCTACTATATGATTGGTCATTGGGCTAGATAGTTTTAAAAAGTATAGCACTACCAACAATGGTGGAATTACTGGGTAGAGTAGTGGGGGGCCATAGGTCGTGCCACCCCTAGGCACTAAGCCCCAATATAAGAACCAAGTGTTGGGTAGTGATAAGAGGTGGTAATCCCTAGGAACTAGGCACAGAGGTGGGTGAAATTTATTTTTGTATTAATAAATAAACTTGTAATTATTAAATACTTCACACCAGATAACAATCAACCAAAGTACATCAACAATACAATGGAAAAGAAGTTGATTTGATAGAACCATAGACCTAATAGAATAACATATAATCTGTATAGTATGATTCCAATTGATGTAGATTAGGAAAATGAAGGATAGAGGAATATTTGGTTGATACCTAGTAGAAAACAACCTGATGTTGTAATAGAGTCATACTGTATGCCCTTATGATGGCTAAAAAAATTCCTAAGGCCCTAACGAAATGTGTTAAAAATTGACAAATTGATAATTGATCCTTTGGTTCTTGGGTCTTTCAAACATAATGGAGAGGTCAATTTTTACCCAAAATGTTTTGAAAAATTAGCTAGACCCCCCAAATTTGGCAACTGAAACCCTTCTTTAAACCCTTATAGATCAGTCAATATATGACAAAAATTGATGAAATGAAAGCCAAACCTAACTTTCTCTAATAGCCTAGATTCAATGGAGAGATTATCAAGACTGCAACTCACACCCAACAAAAATTTCATGGCAAGATAGGTCCCTAAAATTTGGGAAGAAGTCTTCAAAATTAAATCTTTGATATAGGAGTTTATGTTGAACTCCTCAACACCCTAAGATTGCCTATAAAAAAAACAACAAAGTCCACAAGAGAGATGGAAGAAATACCATGCTATGATTGTGGATGTAAGATTTCTAGAATGGATATATAGTTTACATATGAAACCTTACTTATATAATAAATGTGTGATGATGTACCAACATTAAATGTATTAGTTCACAAGCATTAAATAAAATCAAACTAGATAAGATAGGTGACAAATAATGCTTAATTAGAAATATTCCCTCTTAATTAATGCTAACTATAAATATTCCCTCTTAGGACCTAAGTGGACTTAACATGTAAATAGGACCTAGATAGGTAAAAATCCTATTTACACCAACACTTCAAATGACAGTGATAATGATGCTTTGTTTATTTTAGTTAACAATGTTATTAATGATGCTTGGATTATTAATTGAGGTTGCTCCTACAATGTGGCTTGTAGTGTCCCTCGCATTTAGACATATTGTTTAGTTTGATTCTACTTGATAGATGCTTAGTTCATTGTGATACTATGTTGGTTGGATTTTGTTGATGATACTTTGACATCCTGGTTATTTGGTTATGTTAGTTTGATGATACTGAGATAGATTCATTCATGATATGGTTTATTTGTTTATGAATATTGCTTATGATTAATCTTGTTCGTTTGTGTTGGCGAATAAGATAGTATAGCATTACTCATTCGTGAGTACCCTGCTATGCTGCAATTCTTATTCACGGTGTGTTTTCTAACATGAGTATATATATGTTCTAACGTTGATGTTTCCCTGCAGACACAGGTACTGGGTAACGGCTCCACCTACTTGTCAGGTCTGAGCGTACCCTAATTCAATATAAATATGTTGTCGGAGGTATTGACAGGTCCTTTTAAACCATCATTCGAATGAGTATCTCTGTGTTACCCTATGTAGTTGTCCAGTTCATTATGTCGTGTTCATTTATATTGTATTGTGATTGTGTATTCGATATTTAATATTGTTAAATATTTATTGATGTTTATATCAGTGTTTGTGATTTAATTTATTAAGTTAAATTAAATAAGTTATTAAATTTATCAGTGAAAGTTATTTCTTTGAAATGTTTTATCTAAAAAATTAATATTGCTGATTATTTGCAAATTTGAGATAAACGAAATTGATATTTAAATGGAAAGATATTTTCAACTGGTAATGAATCTTAATTGATAGTTAGATGTTTGTTATGATATTTTAAAGAATGAGTTAACTGGTTGATCTATTTCCAATGCAAAAATGATCTATCTGTTAAGTTTGATGATTGAAATTGAATTGCATGAGATAATATCTTGGAAAGGGATGGGTAGTGGGAATTCACGGGAAGAATTTTTGGACAGCAGCAGCTTTTCGCAAATTTCTGTACAACAATACTTTCCTCTTAATATGTTGTTTACAAGTGTAATTTTGAAGCGGGGATTGATCAGTATTCTCCATTGAAGTTTGGTGAATTGGTTCGGGGTTGACAAAAGTGTTTAAGAATTACTTTCAACCAGTTTCTGAGTTAAATAGGTTCTCTTCTTAGTTCAATTTCTTGTATTTAAATTCTAGAAATTTATTGTAGAAATTTACCTTGCTGAACATGCACAAAACACAAAGGGATAGATTAGAAGAGTATCCAAACTTTAAAGTAGAAAAGAATACAAACAAATAGCAATTAGAGGATACCAGATTTGAGATCGTCGTTAAATCTGGCAGTGAAATGATAATAATTGCTTGAATTTGGAATTTTAGTAAACAAATGAAGACTTTCTTTTATTAGTATAAGTAGACATTAATAGATTTTCTAATCTGAGCTTATCGATGACTGTAAATCTACAATTATATCATTTTATATGGTGCTCCTAGTGATATATAGTGATTTGATTGATATATTGTCTGATATCCGCCATTTTGTTGAACTTTAGTATACAATTTTTAATAATATCTATCCATTGAGAATGTGCGTAGCTTTCTCCCAACCTATATACCCTAGCGTTAATGTCAGCCTTCCTATTGGCGGTAAAATCTATGTTATTTACCATTAACTTTTCATATCTGAACTTGCGCCTAGCCTTCTTCTAATGAATCTTACCGTGTAAACTTGATTAGAAGATTTATTTTGAATCATTTCTATAGCTGGTAAATGGAAATGTTATTTGGAATAATATTTTTGTATAGTTGAAGACATCTTCTCTTCATTAATCTTATATCCTCTTAAATGGAGAAAATTCCCTAAAGATGTTGAATCTTGTATTCATTTCTTCCTGTGACCGGTATTGTTTAGATCACATCTGTCTATACTTGTTAATCTGCATACCATCATCCTTCATCTGTTAAGATGATGTTTGTAACTCTTTCATCTTAGAATTTATTTTATTTTTGCACCACCAATATCCTCCATTAGAATATCATATAGTTTTAAATGATGGAAATGGTTCTCATCTATCAGAACAATTTCTCTTGCAACAATTTTGGGAATGAGTATAAATGTAGCGTGGCAATCATACCATACTCAAAGTTTAACTCCAATTGCAATATAGTGGCCGATAATTGGATCTTGCTATTCTCCTCTCTCATAGCATTAAGTAAAAGTCTTGATTATGGAAATATCCTGTTGCCTTCATACGCCAAGCCAATTTCTCTAGCTTGCACATGACTCCGGTGTTCATGGGTGCGATCATACAAGCAAAAATAGCTAAAAGTAATATCTTCTAATCTGAATTCTACAATAACCTTGACCCATTTCTATCTATCGAAATATATTTCTCTAGAGATTGTGCGCTGATCCCTCAAGGTCTTAATTTATGTCTTTTAAACGCCATTTTATCCTTTCCTACTCAAGCGTTGGGTATGATGTCTTTCTCTTATGGACGTCTACTGAATATTTTGTTGTCCAGCGCATATGTCTGTTGCTATGGCGCGAGTTTCTGTTTGATTCGAAATTGAGGTTATGGCGTCCACCAGATTACTGTTAAAAAAAATATACTCCCTGTTTGTTATTGGAATAATCACTGAGTTTATCACGACTTTGGCTGCGATTACCAGATTTTATTATTGTCCCACATTATACCGTTCCTAATCCTATGCTATTTACACTCCATGCAATGGAGTATTATCTGTTAGAAGGCGTGCGTATCTCTGAACCAAACTATAGAGATGCCATTACTTTCATGTATTTAGTAGGTATGCTTTGGAAACACCTCTTTTTATTCTCCCTGTGTTAGATCTTTAAAAATCTCTCTCTTACAATAGTTTCATGCGTTGAATGCATGATGTCCCAAACTATATTTTAAGTTGTGTTAAATATTCAAAAGTTAATACTTTGTCTTTTGTCAACTTACCTTTGCATGCATTGATCGGTGGCAACTACCTTATAACTATCAGTTATTAGATATTTGCATCGTTCAAGTGTTAGTTTAAGTGAAGTCAATGTATTAGTATAAGAAAGAAGAGTTAGTTAAGTCTTTAATCTTATGAATTGATTGAAAATCTCTTTTTAGTTAAAAATGTACAATATAAAAGATTTACCGTTTGCCTATAATTAAATAAGTATAAAAATAGTGTGTTGAATTGCTTTATAAAGTGATTGAAATTTCTTAAATACAAGGGATCTATATAACCTTTATTTTATAATATTCATAAATACATTTCTTTAAATTATTTGAAATATATTATTAACTATAGTTGTTTATCATGAGTTCTTATTTCATAAATATTGATTAATTGAAAATATTATGAGTACATATATCAATAATGTTGTTGATGTTTATTTTCATGATATCAAAGTTTGTGAAGCGAAGATTTGTGTTAATAAGAATTATAATATCTTTAATTCTATAATGTTATTGAAGTTTTTTCCTAAATTAGTCTGTGAGCAATTAGTATCTATAGTTTGTTTATTGTGGATTCTTATCTCTTGAAGTTTGGTAAATTGTAACTATTTGCTGTGTGTGTTTAATGTAATATTAATGATGTTTATTTTTATTTCATCAAAAGCTTGAAAAGTGGAATTTGTAAAATTATTACGTCTTTAACATGGTGCTCATGTTACAATTATTTTTATGTGGGGGTATAGCTTTGTATCATTTTGTGGTCTTTTGAAGTGACATCCTAGAGATTGTGATTTGCCTCTAGTGAAGAACGTAAACATTGAGGTTTTGATTTATGTGCTTGATAGCTACCCCTAGATTGATTTTTATGTTGAGTCATGTTATAGAAGAGTGGCTTGTGGTAGGGGCCGAAATCTGGAAGTGATTGTCTGGGTAACCTATCGTAGGTGTGTTAATTCAGTGAAAACTTAACTAATGAATTATGGGTTGGGAAGTTATAAACATTAATTCAGATAAAAGTGTGCCTCACCTACTATCTTAACGCTCGTTCAAGTTGAGAAGAGGTTGAGAAGGCCTAGAATGGCAAGTCGTCATCTTGTCCTCTTGAAAGATGAAGTGACTCCACATTGGTCTGCATAGGGGTCGAGAATCGGTAGAGGCTACCAGGGTAACTCTTGGAGAGAGGGCCGGTAGTCTAGGAAGATTCGCCAGGGTAACCTGTCCTGACGATGTGAGGACACTCTTAGTCTATATCATGATGGTGTTCCTTGTGTTCAAATTTATTTTGATGTGTTGTGTTACTGAAATTTTATCTGCTATGATTGTTAACGTTATGTCGTGATGTAATTTGTAAACCTCGTAAACGTTATGTTCTATCTTCTTTGCTTGTGGACCTGTCATTTATCTCCTAGCACGGAGGGAGTGGACCTTTTTGGTTCCACGTGGTCGGGAGGAAACCGTGCTCTATCTTCCTTATATTTTTCATGCAGATGATCCTAAGCTTGCAGCTAGTTCTAGTTACTTCTTTGTTCGTGACTGATGATGCAGAGCTTGTTCATGGATAATTGTGCCTGATGTTAAATGAACACTATATGCTTTGTAAAAGTTACCTCTTGTATAAGAGTGTTTATATTGTACCATCTTTGGATGTATTGAGATTTATTAAAATCTCTCTCATTGTAATCTGAACCTATGGATTCTTGATTGTAACAAGTCTTGCAAACTGAACCATTCTTGGCTTTAAATTTGTATTATGTTTATGATAACGTGTTTAGTTTATGTGTAAGGTTTAAGTAACGTCATCTCGGAAACCTTATGGAAATTATGTAAATTAAATATCTTTTGAAAAAAAAAAAATTGTCTGGTTAACTTTACTCTTTACACGTTGTTATAACGGTAACCAAGGTGGGGCGTTACATGGCTCCTCAAAAGGAGTGGTTTTCTATATATTTAGGATATGTTGGAGGATAATTTATCTTTCATGATAACAACACTAAGCATATTATTGATAAGGGAAAGGTAAAGTTATGTTTCAGTTACAAAAGAGCAAAGACTCTTGATAATATTATGCATATTCCAAGACTTGCAAGAAATTTAATTTATGTATCCAAGTTAAATAATTGTATCTAATGCATGTGACATATGAGAAATTTTATATATTTTAGTAAAATCACACCTACTATGTAGTGCCCCTCCAGTTTAGACATACTGTTTGGTTTGATTCTGCTTGTTAGATGCTTAGTTCTTTGTGATACTATGTTGTTTTGATTTTGCGGATGATACATTGACATCCTGGTTATTTGGTTATATTGGTTCGATGATACTGTGATAGATTCATTCATGATATGGCTTGTTAGTTATGATTATTGCTTATGTTATCATGTTGTTATGATTGTATATGATTGATCTTGCTCATTTGTGTCAGTGGATAAGACAGTGTAGTATTACTCATTCGTGAGTACCCTGCTACACTGCAATTCTTATTCATGGTGTGTTTTCTAACATGAGTTTATAAATACATGTTTTAACTTTGATGTTTTCCTGCAGACACAGGTACCGGGTAACAGCTCCACCTGCTTGTTAGGTCTGAGTGTACCCTAATCCATTATAAATATGTTGTCGGAGGTATTGATAGGTCCTTTTAAACCATCGTTCTTTTTCGAACGAGTATCCCTGTGTTACCCTATATAGCCCAATTTGTCTTGTCATATTTAAATTTATATTGTTTTGGGTTTGCATATTTAATATTTATTTTATTAAATTTTTATTAATGTTTATGCCAACATTTGTGATTTAATTTATTAAGTTAAATTAAATATGTTGTTGAATTTATCAGTGAAAGTTAATTCCTTGTAATGCTTTTAATTAAAATAATATTATTGTTGTTTTAATTGTGCAAATTGAATTGTGTGAAATAGATATTTTTAAAACAAGATATTTTTGATGAGATAAGAATCTCTGATTGTCTGTTAAAGGTTTGTTTTGATATTTTAAGAATGAGTTGAACTGAATGAGTTAATTTCAATGCGAATTGAACTGTCAGTTAAAATTGAATGATTGGAAATTTGGATTGCAAGAATTTATATCTTTTGGATTTTGGGGAATTTGCACATTCACGAGAAGAATTTTGGACGGTAGCAGTTTTTAGCAAAATTTCATTATGGCAATTGTTTCAGAAGAAATTTTCTTTTTAGATTTTGTTTTCAAGCATGATTTGAAGGTGATTGATTTGAATCTCGCTGTCGAAGTCTCAAAAATTAATCGAGGAATCAGCAAAGGTTTCAAAGTGTGTTTCAGCTCGATTTCCAGATTAACTAGGTTTTCTTCTTTTTAAGTTTTAGTAAATTTCTTCCTTGAACGTTTGAAAAGATTAATGGTATATCAACCCGCATATAAAACAGAGAAATAGATAGAATAAGTAATCAAAGATTATTGAAATATTGTTAAAATTAAAATGTTAAGAAAACAAAGAAATAGAGTTTAGGGTAAATTTGTAGATCTGAAAATAGAGAATGAATTCTCCTGTATATCTATTGACTTATGGATATATCTAATTCAGCGTACTGAATGAGTCTAAATAGTATTTTAAAGGTTGAAACTCTAAAGTTATAGTTATCATCTTTTTTATTCCGTTCTTTGTGAAAACTATGAAAATATTGTTCAATTAATTTTAGATATATATGTATTCACTCTGTTATATACGGACCCCATTCACAATCTACACCGTAAACAAATACACTTCATCTATGTTACCATTTTCCTGAGTTTCTTTTACCCTATCACGCACATAGTTTAAGGACAACATAAAGAATCTCATGTCGGATTAAGGATACCTGCACATTGTTATTTTTTTTTGTGGAGTCTACTGAAATTGTCATAGGAAGTTACTGTGCAGTCTACCTGGTGAAAAACGATATTACCATTGTATTATAGTTATTTTGAATAAAGGGAAATAATAAATATAGTTTACCAATCCATTTGATATTTTAACCTCCTTACTTAAGAATGCGTGCAACCTTTGTAAGGGATTAGAATGAGTTTTGGTTATACATAACGTCCCTGTACAATTTTAAATTGTTTTCCAACTGTTATCATATGTCTTCAGATTCTTTTGTATCTTCTTCCTGTGCCAGAGGTCTCCTGTCTAGTACCTGCTATTTAGGATTTAAACAATATAGCATAATCAACGCTAGAATAGTCATTGCTTTAATGTTTTGCATGGCGGACTTTAATTTTGTCTATATTGATACTCTATCCTGTTCATCTTCAGATCTATCATGGCGAATCCCTTTCCTTTTAAACTAATAAACCTGAACATAAAAACAATTGTATATACTGTCGCTCTAGATTTGATCATAGGCAATCCACTTTATGAGTGTCTTTGTATTTTAAGTTCGCTGTATCTTCCATTTGAGGCGTAGAAACTGTCCATGATTTACATAGGATAAATCACAATCTATCTTTTGACAGTTATGCATGCATTCTGGATAATTCTTTAAGTTGTGATATTCCATAGTTTTGTAAACCTAATTATTCAGAATTTTGTCATTTGATCTACAAGTTTAGCGCTGGTTCCTTCTCTCGTTACCTAGATGTATATAATATATGACATAAATTTATTATCTACACTGTCAAATGTTTAGGCATTCAGATCTTATGCATGGTGTACTAAGTAAATTTTTACGGTGGTTATAGTGTCCTAAGTTAGCTCTTACAGTGGATATAATTATTTAAAATTATTACTTATAGTTTTTTTTTTAAGTGAAATCTCTCTCTCTGCATGTAATATTCGGTGTAGATTCTTTGTTGATAACAGTCAGTCAGATTCTTTCTAACAAATTCTTTCTAACTATAAATATTAGTTAGGTGTGAATCAATGAATAGCAAAGAAAAGATAATTATGACTTTAAATTTTATGAAAGTTAAATATTTATAAAAAAAGCGTTGAAATTATTATTGTGTTAAGTGGTTGAATTACTTAAATATAAAGAATAAACAATATCCTTAGTTTATAATGTAAACAAATACATTTTTCTTTAAAATTATTTAAAGAATATATATTAATAGTTTTAGTTTGCCTACTAAGAATTTTTAATTCATTATATTTTAGTTAATTGAGATTATTAAGGGATAGTATATAGAATTATAATGTGATTTATCTAATTTCTTTAAAAGATTTAAAATATTTTTATTCTATATGTTATTGATGTGTTTTCTTAAAATAGTGTGATCAACTAGTATTTATAGTTTGTTTATTGAGGATTCTTAACTCTTGAAGTTTGGTAAATTGTAACTATTTGGTGTGTATGTTAAATGTAATATTAATGATGTTTGTTTTTATTTCATCAAAATCTTGAATAGTGGAATTTGTAAGATTATTACGTTTTTAACATGGTGCTCATGTTACAATTATTTTTATGTGGGGGTATAGCTTTGTATCATTTTGTGGTCTTTTGAAGTGACATTCTAGAGATTGTGAATTGCCTCTAGTGAAGGACATAAACATTGAGGTTTTGATTTTTGTGCTTGATAGCTACCCCTAGATTGATTTTATGTTGAGTCATGTTATAGTGAGAGTGGCTTGCGTTAGGGGCCGAAATCCGGAAGTGATTATCTGGGTAACCTAACATAGGTGTGTTAATTAAGTGATAACCTAACTAATATTTTAGGGGTTGGGTAGTTCTAAACACTAAATCAGATAATGGTATGCCTTGCCTACTTCTTAACGCTCGTTTAGGTTGAGAAAAGGCTAAGAAGGCCTGGAATGGCGAGTCGCCATCTTGTCCTCTTGAAAGATGTAATGACACCACATTAGTCTGCATAGGGGCCGAGAATTGGTAGAGGCTACCAGGGTAACTCTTGGTGAGGGATGGTAGTCTAGGAAGATTCACCAGGGTAACCTATCCCGACAATGTGATGACACTCTCTTAGTCTATATCATGATGGTGTTTTCTTTTGTTGAGATTTCAATTTAATGTAACTTGATACTGTGGTTTTATCCGTTTTAATTTGTAAACGTTATGTCGTATTGTGAATTGTAAACCCCGTAAACGTGTTGTTCTATCTGCTTTGTTTGTGGACCTATCAGTATCTCCTAGCACGGAGGGAGTGGACCTTTGGGTTCCACGTGGTCGGGAGGAAACCGTGCTACACCTTTATTTGATCTTTCTTGCAGTTGATCCTAAGCTTGCAGCAGTTACCAGTTACTACTTTGTTCGTGACTATTGATGCGGAGCTTGTTCGTGGGTATTGTATCAGATGTCAGATGAACACTTCATGTTTTGTAAATCATCTTTTATGTAAGAGTGTACAGATTGTACCACCTTTGATGTATTGAGATTCTTTGAAATCTCGCTTTATGTAAAAAGGACATTTGGAATATTTGATTGTATACAGTTTTATAATCTGGATCCTACATGAAATCAAATTTGTACTTTTGTTGATGAATCAATGTGTTGAGTTTAATTATAAAGTGTATGTAACAACGTCTTGGAAAACTTTATAACATATGTGTAAACAATTTAAAAAAAAATAAAATTATTCAGTTAACTTTGTTATAACGTATCTAAGTCGGGGCGTTACATACTATCAACTTGTTTTCATGTGTAAATTATAGAGTGTGAAATATGACTTCTAGAAGATAAATTACCTGCTAGATTTAAAAATTATGACTCTATTTATTTATGCAAAATAAAATGATAATGAATTGGAACATTACTATGAGTGAACTATCAAAATTTTTGGGAGTCTTGTACATTGTGATATAATTGAGGTCGATGTGTCAAAACTATAAATTATCAGTCACATGCACATACATGCAATGATCAACTGATAGGGGGCCACCACAAAAGGCAACCCAATGGGTAAAAAAGAGAAAACTTGTTTTTGTAGTGCAAAGTGAAGTGTAAATGTTGAAAAAATATTTGCAATTGTTTGAGTGGGTTGAAAATGGAGAGAATGTTAATTAATTAATAATTAGAGAACATGGGGTTGGTTTATAGTAGGGGGTGAATATTTTGATGTAGGATTTAATTTAGAATAAAATCCGTAGAGTACATTATAATGAACAAAGATATTTGAAAAGTATAATCAAATGGATAGATTAATTAAAGCAAAGTTATGTGTGCAGCAAAAGATATGAATATGGCTTACATTTATTTGGAGCATTGGACAACATTTTAAACCCCATGTTATAGTGCACTTTATTGTTATGTGACAAGCAATGCACAAAAGATTAAAAATCATTTGCATAAATCTAGAGATTGATTTTTGTGTCTCCATATCAATTATTTTTAGTTGGAAATTGATTGTGCAAATGTAAAATTAGACCATAGGTCATCTTCATTATTTACAATGTATCCATTATTTGCAATCTCAATTAATTAATTATCAATGATTTTAATGAGTACTATTAGGAGAATAATTTTTGAATAAAATGTTTCTTAATAAGTCACAATAGTATCTATATTTGATATTTTTGTATAGGTCAATCAATTTTTTGATTAATTAGAAAGGGACAATGTTTTTTTTTGTTTCAGGATGAAAATTTATTAGTTCAAAAAAGGGTATCAAATTGGACATCATGTTTTATATTCCTAAGATCAAATTAACAAGTATGATTTTCAAAAAGTGATTCCATGAGGATAGTTATGTCTTTTATTAGTAAGATTGAATAAAAAAGTATTCTTTTAAAAGTCATTTTTTTATTTGAATATTAGTTATAATGGTCATCACAAATGGGTTTTTCAAAAAGAAAAAAATGTTATAAGTAGTATTAATTTCATAATTTTGGGAGTGCAATGAAACAATATAGACACTTTATATTGCTATTTTAATTGAATTAGAAGGTACACATTGTTTGGAGGGAACATTAGAAAGATTTCACTAATTTTATACAATTATTTGTGTACACATGTATATATGTAAGAACAAATGTATGGCGTGCATGGGAGATACGATGGAGATTCAACATACATTATTATTTTAATCAGACTAGAAGGTACACCTTGTTTCGAGGCAATATGGAAAACATGGTAGTAAATCTATACAGGAATTTGTGCATACATGTATGTATGTAACAACAAATAAATGGCATGAAATGTAAAAACACCAAACATGTGCTCGTTTTCCACCCTACCATATTGGCATCATGGAGCCCCATGGACTCTAGCGAAACCCCTGAGCAAGAGAAGGATGAAACATCCATAGGAGATGTTGTGGAGTTTCACCATACATCATACAATAGAAATCTTGGGTAAACTCTATTGTATCCATATATAATATCTGATATTGTTGTGTTCTCTTTGATGTGGCAACTGGAAAGAAAAAATGTATCTTAGTTTTTGAATCCCTTTCCATGCTTAAATCTAGTTTTTGCAAACAAAATACAAGGGTATGTTAGTGGACAACCAAGGGAAATAAAAAAGGAAGGATAAAGAGAAAGTATACAGGTAAAATTAATATATACAATGTGAGCCTAAAAATAGTGAATAATTTTTACAATTAGTTAACCAAAGCTTGTATTGATAATGGGAAAGTATCGTACTTACATACACTGTTGATCGTGTTCAACAAGGATGAGTTGCATTGCACTAAGTTGTAGGAACATGAAAGAATTTGAAATAGAGAGTGTAGAATACACTAATTTTCTTGAATGTGTATTATATTTCTACAACAATCTAAACAAAATAATATACATATAAAATGAAAGAGGTTAGGAGTATTTTTTATAAATAGAAACAAATAAAGTGGAATATTTTGAATAACCATGTAAACCCATGCTCATTCTCCTCCCTACAATATTAGCATTATGAATCCTCGTGCGCTCTACCCAAACTCATGAGCAACAAAAGTTGGTAGGGTCAACGGAAAATATCAAGTACTCTTATTGTATATCACATGATAACAAAAAATAGAGAAATTGTAAAACAACTATTAGGAAAACACTTAAGAATTAGAAGTGATAGATGGTCAAAGTGTGATAGGTGGTCTATATGTAAACATATAGTCATATATATACATGTATACATATACATACATATATATATGTAAACATATACATACATATATACATGTATACACATATACACACACACATGTATACACACCTGTAAGCTGAAGCAAACAATGAAAAATGTGATGGATAGTATAGAGTTTGTGATTTTTAGGGAAGTACGAGACAAAAAATTGTATGCATGTATATAACTAGTAAGAAATAGACAATGATGGAAGGCAGAGACAATATACCCACACTCACTCTCCTTCCCACCATATTGGCATCATGGCACCTTGGGAAAATATGATGAAACACAATGGTAGAGGACAAACAATCTATGTGATAGTTGGCTTCAAAATTACAAATTCAAGCTACATTATTTGGCAGTAAAGACTATAGACAAATAGGTAAATTGTAGAAGAATTATTAAGAGTATACATAAGAACCACTGGATAACAAAATGTTCTTCATGATACTATTGTAGATTTCTTAAGAATAACAACTAAATGACAGATGATGAAACACAGTAAAAATATTCATACAAGACAAGTAGCGTATGTCAGAGTTGACCTGTCAATTCAAAATTTGAATTGCATTATTTGACAGCAAGCCCACATTAATCAAAGCTTCTAAAGGCAATGGATAAGAATAATCTATGAAAAATGGCTATAACAACACAAAGTTAATTGGGAAAAGAGCAATTTTATGTGGGGAAGTTGAAACAAACAAGGAAGCAAGAATACAATGAAACATAGTGAAGTAACACTATGCAATCCCACATAATTTGAAAGCTTTAGCACTTACATAAGAAAACCTGGGTAGGTTGTTCAAGGGAGCTTCAAGTAGATTAGGGAAAAAACAATCTCAAAAAAACATATTGATAGAGGATTCAAGCTATGTTCTTTGTTAATAAATAGTGAAGACAAATACAAAACTTGTATAAGAGGTGTTAAAATAAGAACTATTTGCTACAAGTCACTTTACATGGTTTCTTTGCATAGATGTTTTGTGTATAATATTTAATGTGAAGTGGTGCTCCTTTTATATAGAAACATATGACAAGAAGACATTGACAATAAATTAATCATCTATGCAAAATAACCATGTAGAAAAGAGTATAACCCCACGAACTTCATTGGAAATTTGAGCTACATCACCTCACACTAAATATTATAGAGAAATAGAGAAATTGTAAAAAAAGGTATGAGAATAACACTAATGTAGCTTGGATCCTTGATTAAGTCTCTCTCTCTCTCTCTCTCTCTCTCTATATATATATATATATATATATATATATATATATAGATATAGCTATAGATATAGATATAGATATAGATATAGATATAGATATGTGTGTGTGTGTGTGTGTGTGCAATTATCTCCATGCATCCTTGGCATTACACCCATTTCCATAGGAGAAATTGTAGTTTAATCTTTTTCCTATCATCTAAAAAAAAACAATGTGAAACATAATTACCAAGGTGCACATCACTACAAAAGAACCTGGCGACCTCACCATTGGTCGGGACACCCCAGACACTAAAAAATATTGAAAACTATTGTTCTCCAGAAACTATAACTCATTTTACATGGGTAGTTTGCATAGATGGTTAATTTATTGTCTATGTGTTCTTGTCAAATTTTTGTATCATTTGCATTATACCCACTGTGGAGATTTGAAAGAGATTATCATACTATATGGATGGAGGAATTGCAGTTAAATGATCTTTCTTTTGTTAAAAAGTATGCTTAGGGTTAGTAATTTTTTTGGCATTAGTTTATGGTTTTGGTTATCTGTGTGTATCTTTAGTATTGCAGCCATTAGAACAATGCAATTTAAACAATATACTTTCTTGCACATTTTGTAGCACATCAGTGTCAAAATCTTCCAACCTACTGCTAAAAGGAACAATAAGGAGAGAATGAGAAGCATGAACAATAAATTAATCATTTATAAAAAAATAGCCATGTGAAACATACATATATATATACATGTAAACATATATATATACACATGTATACATATACATAGATATATACATGTTTATATATATATATGTATATATATGTATACATATTAAAAAATATATATATACAAACATGTATATATATGAAATCAGTTTATGGCTATTAAGTGTTATTATTTCTAGGATCTCTTTGTATATGTTCAATTTATTTGGTAGAAGTTTCCAAAGGGATTTTCATCAGCTCAACTATGAATAAGGCTTGTCGTGTAATATCTCTATTACAATTTCTATATTTGTCTATAATCTTTAGCCTAAGGGAATATAGATTGAATGTTTGATTAAGCCTATGTCTTTATGTATATATATACATGTGTATCTATACATGTATATATACAAATATATATATATATATATATATACATAGATGTATACACATGTGTATATAAATGAGAATAGTTTGGTTGTTGTTAAGTGTTATTGTTTTTAATATCTCTTCCAATCTATTCAATTTATTTGTTTGAAGTTTTTGATGGGATTTTCATTAGCCCAAGTGTGAATAGTACTTGTGGTGCAATAGTTTTGTTACAATTTCTCTATTTGTCCTGATCCATGTGTATCTTTGGTAATGTAGCCATTACCATAGGAGGAATTGTACTTATCTATGTATAGGGTTTAGGGTTGTATGAAACAATTAACATATTGGAGACAAAATTACTTTGGTGGTTGTTTAGTGTTATTGTAATATCTCTTTTAGAATTTCTCTATTTGTGTATTATATGATGAAAAAATCTCTCCAAAATGTGTTTGGCGGATTTTAAGTGTTATTGTAATAGTTCTTTGATCTGTTCAACTTTATATCTCTAGTTGATATGCTATTTGTTTAAAATTTCTATTTCTTAAGAAGAAAGCATTGTTCTAAGATGCAATTGAATCAATATATTTTCTTGCATATTTTGGAGCACATATTCATAATGCCAGAATGGCTATTCTAACAATTGAATAGAATCAAAATATTTTCTTACATATTTTGGAGTATACATTCCCAGTACATGTATATATAGATATATAGACACACATGTGTGTATATATATATATGTATGTATGTATGTATGCATGTATTGTAGGGAATGTAACTTCAAGTTCCAATTAATTTTGTGGCATTCTGTATACATATACATACATACATATATATACATATATATGTATGTATGTATGTATATGTATACAGAATGCCATAGACATAATTGGAAATTGAAGTTGCATTCCCTACAACTAAATATTATTGACAAATAGAGGTATTGTGATAGACCTATTGCAAGACAAGTTCTATTTTACATTTGTACGCAATGAGGATGTGGCCAGCCATTAGGGAGTTGACCATGGAGAAATAGTAGTTAAATCTTCTTTCATCCATCAAAAAAATATGGTTAGGGTTACTAATTTTTTGCTGTTGAGTGTTATTATAATACCTCTTTTACAATTTCTCTATTTGTCTATAGTATTTAGTGCTAGGTGATGAAGCATGAATTTTCAATGAAGTGTGTGGGGTTGTTCTCATTTTGCATAGATTATTGCTATGTATTGGGTTTAGGAGCTCTATGTAATGTCACATTGGGGAATTTGCAATTAAATCTTCTTCTATCATCAAAAAAATATGGTTGGGGCTAGTAATTTTTGTGGCCCTTGTTTTTGGTTTATAGTTATGGTTGTGCATTTTAGGTTTATACCTATTACCATAGGGTCAATTGTAGTTAAATCTTCTTTCTTTCACTTCTGGTCTATTGTTTTGGTTATCTATGTGTATCTATGGCATTGCACCCATTATCATAGGAGGAATTGTAGTTATATGTGTGTAGGGTTTAGGGTTGTATTTTATAGACCAATAGGGAAATTGTAACAAACCTATTGTAGGACAAGTCCTATTTTGAATTTTCCAAAATTGAGGATGTGATTAGTCGGAGAGGAGTTCATCGGGTTTTTTTGTGGCAACATGGAGCTTCGTGAATACATGGGTTGGTAGTGGTGGAGAGTTCTTTAACAATTTTCCTATTTCTCTATAATACTTAGTGCCAAACTATTGAGCCCAAATCTAGAATATATGTATGTATATATGTAACCATTCACCTAGCCTTCGGTGTATTGCTTTTGTGTGTGTGTGTGTGTAGTATACAAAATTCCACGGACTTAATCCACCAAGTTTTTTTTGTGGCGATGTGGACCTTGGTAATTACATGGTTGGTGGTGATGGAGAATGGTATCTTGGATATGGGGAAGGTGAATGGGTAAGGATTTTTTGGTGTGAGGGCCAATGCATCCAACAATTGCACAATGGTGGTAGGAAAAGTAAATACAATATTAACATTTTTCCACGCTCATAGAGCTATCTTTTCAGCTTGCTATATCAAGTGTATAGAGCCTCTTCTTTATGATAATACCTACTTTGTTTAGGTCATGACAATAATTATATGATGTGATCCTAAATATTTTTATGTGAAAAAGACCTTTCCCATTTTATACATATACGTGTATATATATATATATATATGCATATACATGTATAGATGTATATATATATATATACATGTGTATATATATACATACATGTATATATAGGTGTATAAATATGTATATATGCATAAATACATGTATGCATGTTTTACTAACAGGTCTATTCCAATTTCCCTATTTCTCTATAATACTCAATGCCAAATAATGTAGCTCCTCTTATACAATTACTCTCTTTTCCAGCAAAGTAAAAAGAACATGGGCACCATATTAAAATGAAAATAATATGAGCTCAATGAATTTTCAAATGTATACATGGAAACATAGGAATATATTATGTTCATATTCGCAAAAGAGGAGTCTTAGATAGGATGTAGCCATACCTTGTGGGTGCAACTGTGTGTAGTATGAATAGAAGAAAATGAGGCATGATTTCCACCCTTCCATATTGGGTGATGCAACCTAATTTACTGTGATGAAATACCTGACCACAAATATTAAGCATTATGCATTGCCAAAATCTCATAGCATTAACCTGAGAATTTTGTTTAGTTGAAATCACTACTATATATTTTTCAAACAATAAATATAGATGTATGGTTTATGATAGAGGATTCAACATGTAGATGTAATATAAGAGATGGTACCATATTAAAATAAAAAACATGGAATCTGACTGAATGTGTAAATATATATTGAAAGATAGGAATAAATTACATGGATATTTGCAAAAAAAAAGTGCTAGATAAGATCTATGCATACCTTGCAGCTACAACTAGATGTATTTTGAATGGAAAGAAAGAAGGCCTACTCTCCACCCTATCATATTGGCCCATACAGCCTCATAGGCTGTCACCAAACTCCCAAAAAAGAATATGCATTTCCCGCCACAAAATCAAAACACAATCAAATATTCAAAAATAAGAATCCCCAAGCATTATAGACTATTGAAATCTAATAGCATTAACCTAACAATTTTCTTTAGTTGAAATTAGTTGTATACATTTTTAAAAATATACATGTAGTTATATCATTTATGAAAAAGAATTTAAAATGTGGCTAGGAAATAAGAGATGGAATAAAGGATATATAGGCTTACATTCTATATAAGTAGAATTTAGTTGGAGCTTTTACACCATTGTAAACATGTGATGAAAAACCTGTTTAGTATTGTGGACATGTGTAGTTACAACTAACAATGTTTGCAATCTAAAATGGTTTCAATCACATATAGTTAGTGACAAATAAAATTTTGTAAAAGAAATATTAGGAAAACACTTAGGAACCATGGGAAATGAGGGAAAACCAAAACTAAACTTTAAATAGAGCTTTGAAACAAGAGGAAAGAATATCATAAAACATATTCACACAATAGAAGCAATTTATGTCTTATAATAGACTTTTTTTTTTTCGGCATACAAATTTTAAAAGATTGATATGTTTATACAGAGATGCCTTTAGATAATTTTCATCATAACACCTTTTATACAATTTTCTACTTGTCTTCAATATTTACCAACAAAGGATGTAGCTTCAATCTTGTATCAATATGTTTTAGATTTTGTTATTTGTGTATAAGATTAAGGAAATAGGTAAGGTCTCTTTTACATAAAACAATTTATAATCATATCATATAATTATTGTCATAAGCCAAAGAAATTATGTATTATCATAAAGAACCAACTTAACATAGTTGATTAAGCAACCTGAAAAGATAGCTCTATGAGCATGGAGAAATGTAGTTGGCATAATAGAATATGTTGTGTATTTGTAGTAGTCAATGTATGATGGTCAAAGGGAGAAACACAAAACCGATGCTCGTTCTCCTCCCTACCATATTGAAATCATTAAGCCTCATGGGCTTTAGCCAAACCCCTGAGCAAGAAAAGTATGCAAGGCCCATAAAAAATTCAATCGAGCCAAAGCATATATCAAACAATGATGAAGCTGGGGAAAATTTGTTGTTTGCATATATAATTTCTTATATTGTACTATATTTTTAATGCAACTACTTGTATAAGATGGATACATTGATAAAGAGATTCATATACATAATTATCATCATAAGCTTAAAATATTCTCTTATTCTAAACCTCTTTTCTATGCCTCAAGTTTTGGAATTTTCATATGGGACTTAAATGTTTCCCTAAGAGTTCTTTGTGCAATTTCCCTGTTTGTGTTTAATATTTAGTGCCAATTATTGTCTATAATATTTAGTAGTGAATAAGTGTTATTCTAATTCCTATCATGCAATTACCCTATTTTTCATCAATATATACATCTCTATATTCATGTAATAGTGTGTTGCTAATATTTTTCTTATTTCATAGATTTGAAATTCTCGTGAGACTTCAATTCTTTAATAAAAGTATAGAGTATTCTTCTCGGCATTAAAATCAACTCTAAAATAAGGAGAATAGAAGAGCCAAACTATAGTAATGAACAATTTTCTATATGCAGTTGGAAGAAAGGATATCATGAAGAACAATTTATTGTACAAAAGTTGAAACAGATAAGGGAGAAATAAGTTTACAATTATGTAGATTTGTATTTGCAAAAAGAGCATGCTCATTAGGTAAAAATAGTTCCATGTTAATGAATTGCATGTCATGAGATTGATGCACAAATGCTTCATGAAACATTCCATTCTCTTGAGACTCTACTCCTTAATTACATCAATTGTTTCATGAAGCCTTTATGCATCAAGATCATGCTTATTGCCATGAATGGCAATATTTTTTTTATGCAAGAGTGAATGCATGTCATTGTTGCTGAATTGTGGCACAAAAGAAATTAAATGCAGTGTTCCATATTGGTGTATGTCAAACTATAGAAGTATGAATGGGAAAAGGCTCAAAAAAAATAGTGGGTTATTGGTACGAGAGCATTGTATGGCTGGAAACGATGAACCTTTTTTTTAACAAGCGTTCTAAAGTAGACGTATATGTAGCATGTAATAAAAATGATCATCATGTGTAATAATAGACCCGTAAAGTTCCATGACAAGAAAAACATATATATATATATATATGCATACATACATTTGTATGCATATCTATATATGCATTAATACATGTATGTATGCTTTACTAATAGCTCTATTATAGTTTCCCTTTTTCTCCATAATACTAAATGGTAGATTATGCAGCTCCTCTTATAAAATTACTATATTTGTAACCAGATTGCAACTTTGGGATGCTTTCAATTTTCTATGTTTATGTGTGCTTTTGCACCTATTTTAAGGTTCTTAATGTGGGCTTCTAATAATATCTTGTTTACTTGTCAAGCTCTAGTCTTTCTATAATAGCTTTTTTACAATTTCTCTATTTCTCTATAATATTTATTGCCAGTAAATGCAACACCAATTTTGAATTAATAGGCCAACTATATGTCTACATATATGTATATCTTTGAATATAAAACAAAAAATTGAATATGTATATATAGACCAATTGTGGTGCAATAGTGCAACAACAAGTAAATGTAGTATTGAATATTGCAGTGTGGGAAAGTATACTCCAAAATATGCAAGAAAATGTTTTGATTAAGTTGCATTGTCAGAATAGCCATTTTGGCATAATGAATGTGCTTGAAAATATGCAAGAAAATATATTGATTTAGTTGCATTGTCAAAATAGCCATTTTCTTATTATGAATATCTTACACATATTGCATGATTAAATCATATGTTCTTAAAAAATAGAAATTTGAAACAAACAACTTAGGTATGTGAAGGATCATCATGGAAAAAACATGCCCTTAAGTGGCAAAAAATTCAAAAAAATCAGAGTTAGGCAACTTGTCGTAAAATTTTGAATAAGTTATCTATATTATTTCAAAAATATGTAAGAATAAAATATGTAGAAAATTGAATGTAGTTTCCAAACTACTATATTTATTTTTATTTTTTAAAATCTATTTGGTGAAATTTTGAAATTTCAATGCAATAGTACTAAATTTTAGGAAAAAATAAGTAGGTGTCTATCTGACACCCTAACCACAATAAAATGATAATTTTTTTAATAAAATTTTAGATATAAGTAGAGGACTCATGTCTGGATGTAATGCATATTTTTGTATTTTTTTTCCAAGTAAATAATTAACTATGATTTTTTTATTACAAATTTTTAAAAATATAAAAACTTGTATGTATGACCACCTTAACTTGGTCAAAACTTCATGAAATTCATTTTTTTTTTAATCCTATACTATGTGAAGCATAGAATGTGGCGCATGTTTTAGATTCAAAAAATGTGATATAGTTTGAAAGCTATAGGTGTTTCTCAATTAGCCTATCAATCAAGACTTTAGTCATAATTCAAATAGAAAATGAATAATAATTAGTAATTAAATTCAAATTCAAGCATAATTTATATTGGTGGAAAGCTAAGAATATCCTTTAAAAGACTTTTTTGTTTCATCAATTTTGGGTAAAAAATATTCATTGGCCACATACCCTACACATACCCATGCTATCACCACTTTTTGGCCCATCATGATCTTGCACATACCCACCTATCAACTAAAGATAAAAATTTGTACATATTTAAGAACTATTGTAGATTTATCAACTAAACATTTTGCAGAGATTCATTCATCATATAATTATTTCCAGAGAATAAAGAAAATAAGGATCACCATAAAGAGTTGGCCCTAAATAATTGATTTGGAAAGTTGAAAAGATATATGTACATGCCTAGAGGGGGGAACCACACACATGAAATACTTTTTCAGATAGCAACTTCTCAACAACAACCAAAGCATGCGTATATGCAAAACTATTTGCAAAGTATTAATGCATATGCATTGTATTCTCAATAGAGACTGTAAAAAATGGAAGGTACGATACACTCTTTTAAAAAGAGTGTAACAATGTTGCTTCCTATGTCTGTGCATCACAACTTCCTTCATTCCATCCTCCATCTAAAAAAACTTAACATTTTTTATTGCACATGCATATATACATATACATATACATATATTACGATCAAGACTAAACAATACTAACACAAAAAGCTATAAAATCATTGTGTATATATTTTACTATATTATAATGTTCAAACCATCCTATTCCTTTTCTAATCATTCATATTTATAGAATTATATACACGTCGATTCACATATATATTTTGTTATATCTTTATGTGTAATTGCTACTTTACATATATCTATGGTTATACATGTAAATTCATATATGCTAATGTGCTTGAGATTGTATGCATACTTATAGGTTGTGTGAGTATAGTTAAGTTAAATTGCGATAATGAATAGTTTGTTATGGGAATAAGAGTATCATGAAACATATTGATAGAAACCAAGCAATCTATGCAAGAGTTTCCTTATAAATTAAACATTTTAGCCACATTATTTAGCAGCACATATGAAACAAAAACATGGACAATACAAAAAGAAAAATTACCAAGACACTTGTGAACCATAGGAAGATGTCACTTGTTCAAAAACCAACATTAAATAAAAGAATATCATAGAATGGTGTAGATTTTTAACATCAATGTAAGTTATTCTTGCATTTTCATATAAACATTTGCACACTCATTGACCTCCCATGCTTTTGGTTTTAATATGGTGGCCATGTTCTTTTCAATCTACTAATAAATAGAGTAATTGTATAACAGGAGCTACATTATCTGGCATTCAGTATTATAGACAAATAGGGAAATTGTAATAGAACTAGTAGTAAAACATACTTACATGTATTTATGCATATATTTTAAGTACATGATGGTGGTAGGTGAAGTAAATGCAATATTGAATACTAGCATGTAGGAAACTATAATTTGATGTAGTTGTATTGTCAAAAGAGCCATTATGGTGTTGGTTCGATAGTAGGCTATTGTTAAATATACATACATACATACATACATACATACATACATACATACATACATACACACACATATATAAATATATACATATACAAAAACATATATAGACATGTACATATATATACATGTACATATATATAAATATACATATATACACACATATATATAGGTATACATATATAGATACACACACACATATATATATATATATATACTTTCCCATATACCAGCACTCAATATTGCATTTACTTCATCTATTTCCATCGTGCAATGACAAGATGCATTGGCCCTTGCACCAACAAATATTTACCATTCACCATCCTCATATCTAGGACACCATTCTCCACCATCACCAACCCACATAATTACCAAGGTCCAAGCTGTGACAAAAAAACCTGGTGACCATATATATGCAGACCCTTAGTACAAAAGCATAAACATATTGGAGATAAAATTAGTATATATCTACTTTCCCACATGCTAGCATTTAATATTGCATTTACTTCACCCACCATCATTATGCAACGATAGGATGCATTGGCCCTTGCAGCAACAAAGACTTTCCATTCACCCTCCCTGTATCCAAGACACCATTCTCCACCACCACCAACCCACATAATTACCAAGGTCCACGTCACCACAAAAAAACCTCATGACCATATATATGTAGAGGCCTAGTACGAAAGGATAAACATATTGGAGATACAATTAGTTTGGTGGTTGCTAGTTGTTATTGTTTGCAATATCTCTTTTATATGTTTAATTTATTAGTGTCAAGTCTTTGGCGGTATTTTTTATGTTGGCCAACCCAGTGGAAAATAATGTAGCTTCAATTTTCAATTGAGAAACCAATTGTTACATAGAAATTGGTGTTACACCTTGTCTAGATAGTGATAGAATTTCAGGTAGAGATGTGTATAGATAATTTTCATCATAAGGTCTAATACCTTTTATACAATTCTCTATTTTTCTTCAATATTTACCAGCAAAGGACGTAGGTTGAATCTTGTATCAATATGTTTTATATTTTTTTATTTGTCTATATGTTTAAAGAAATGGGCAAGGTCTTTTTTACATAGAAATGATTTAGGATCACATCATATAATTATTGTCATAAGATAATAAATCATAGATGATTGGAAATTGACTCTATATATATTCGTACAAGACAAGGTTATACAGGCAATAGTTGACAATATATTTTAATATATATTAAATATTTTGTATAATGGCTAATAATTGATAATTTATTATCAAATAGATTTTAAATATTTTGTACAAAGCTAATAGTTGAAATGTATTGCTAAAGAGTTATCAAATTTGAATATAAGTAGTCTTGTTTTTTTATTGTAAAAAAAAGAAGTAATTATTATATTTACATATTAGCATTCCCAATATAGAATTACTAGTAGATTATATTTATTTGATATACTTTCTCTTTTTGTTGAAAATTTCTTTATGTCACATTTGAAATCTGCATCAATGTTATAAGTTATTTCATTATTGAAAAATTAGGAGCCATACATTATTTATTTTGACATCAGTTTAATGAGATTTGTCATGCAATATAGCTCCTATACAATTTCTCTATTTGTCTATTTCTCTTGCATTGTGAAACGGGCCATAGTGGCCCTAGTCTATACACATGCCTATCGATTTTTACCTTTGCTATTGTTCACATTTCTTTTGGGGAGCCAAATTTAAATGAAGAACCTAGTGCTAACAAAGAAATTGTTGTTACACCTTGTTTAGATATTGTGAGACTTTCAGTTTGGAGCACAATCAAACATGTGTAAAATTATATCAGTATGCCAACAAGGTGTAAAAAAAAAATATTTACTTGCATGGGATTCTTTATTTGGGGGGAATGAAAATATTTTTTTTCTATAAAAAGAGGATTGAAAAGTAATTTTTTTTTGAATTTTTAATAATTAATTTCTTAAATAATAATAATTTGTTCAAAATTTCAGGAACAACATAATCTTACCTCTATCTTAGTTTTACATATGCACATCTACAGTTGAAGACTACATTTGGAGGAATGTCCAAGATTTAAGGTGAGTTGTTGGATTTCTTGTCTATTCTTAAAATTTCTCTTTCTCTTTCATATGTGCCCAATATAATGTGTTGTATGTATTATTTTGCTTCTTTTTTAGGCCTTAATCATATTCAGCTTAGTTGTGATTATGTCTAATTACCAAACTATTGGGACCCCTAGGTATTTGTTCAAGCAATAGAATGAGCTAATGTTGTGGTCAGGCTCACCCTCTCTTTCTAAATGTGCCCCTAGATTTCATCTGCAACTGCCCCTAGGAAAACAAAACATCCCTCCAAATATCAACCCTATTAAAGCTTTAAACATTCGTAAAAATATTTGGACAGTGAAATGGCATGTAACACATATTAAAGAGATGCTACATTATTTGCCACTCAGTGCTATAAAAAAAGAGGGAAATTGTGAAAGAACTATTAGTTAAAACACACACACACACTCACATATATATATATACACACACACATACATACATATACACACACACACACATATATATATATATATATATATATATATATATCCATACATAGTCAATATTAAAGACAAAAAAGGAAATTGCAAAAGAACTATTAGGGAGACACTCAAGAAGCATACATAAATGTCACGGTGTTGGAAACTATACTATGATTAAGTTGCATGCTTCAAAGAACCATTATGTTGTTGGTTTCATAGCATTTTGTAGAGGCTACTTGTTTGAAGTTTCCAATGGGGCTTTCATCAACCGAACCATGAATAGGATTTTTTTTCTAATAGCTCTTACAATTCATCTTTTTTCTCTATAATATTTACTACCAAGCAATGCAGCTGAAATTTTCAGTTAAGTCTATACATGTATACATATACTGGAGTGTAAGTGTTTACTCATGCAAGGGTTAAGGTATGTTGTGGTTACTCTACAATGGGGGTGGTCAAAGTAAATACGAGTAGCCAAAGCAAAAGAAATATTGAATGTCATGGTGTGGGAAATTATACTTTGATTAAATTGCATTTTGAAACAACCATTACGGTTTTTTTCTCGCACCATTTTGTACAAGCTATTGACCATGCTATATGGATTCCTAGCACCATGGTTTTTTGTGGATTGAGAAATTGCAATTAAATCTTTTTTGTTTCATAAAAAAATGTGCTTACTTGGTTTGTAATTTTTTTCATTCCTGGTTTATTGTTTGTAGTTATCTCTATGCACCTTTTGCATTATTTACATCATCATAGGATAAATTGCAGGTAGGTTTTTTTGTAAAAATGTATGGATAGGGTTGGTAATTTTACTTCCTAACTGTAGATAAAGATGATAGTAACTATATATATATATGGGTATGTAGAGAGTTTCTTATTTGTTTAAAGTTTCAGATGGGATTTTCATCAAACGAGTCGTCAATAGGATTTGTTGTGTAATAGTTGTTTTATAATTTCTTAGTTTCTATAGAATATTTAATTCTAGCCAATGTAGCTCACAATTTTTGTGTGATATGTCTTAGGGAGGTGAACAGTAAGTGTTTTCTTATGTGAGGGTTAATGCATTATGTCATTTTTGTATGATTGGGGTAGTCCAAGTGAATGCAATATTAAATGTTGCAGGGTGGGAAAGTATATATATATGTATGTATGTATGTATGTATTCTTTCTTCCTCACACACACACACACATATGTGTGTGTGTGTGTACATATATATATATGTATACATGTATACATCTATATATATATAAATGTTTATACATTTGTATATATATGTATATATGCATTAAAAAATGTATGTATGTTTTACTAACAGTTCTATTACAATTTCCCTATTTCTCTATAATACTAAATGCTAGATAATGCAGCTCGTTCAAAATATACACCATCCTCTTTATAAGAATTTGAACTTAGATCAATCAGAAAGGTGCCAAGCAACTAACTGTACAAAATGTTTAAACACCAAAGATGCATAGAGTATATATACATGTCTATATATCTATATATATCTATATATATGTGTGTGTATGTATATATGTATACATATATATACACTTACATATAGATATGCATACATATACATATACATCCACTTTCCATCCTTTGTTTATTTTATCTCCATGCATCTTTGGCATTACACCCATTGTCATAGGATCAATTGCAGTTAAATATTTTTCCTTTCATCTAAAAAAGAAACAATGTGAAATGTAATTACCAAGGTGCACATCACCACAAAAAAACCTTGTGACCTCCCCACCAATTGAGACACCTCAAGCGCTGACAAATCCAATTCATGGCTAGCCTAATGAAAATCCCAACAAAAACTTCAAACAAAATAGCCTATCGGCTAATAAATGTTTATACATATGTATATATATGTATATATGCATAAACACATGTATGCATGTTTTACTACTAGTTTTGTTACAATCTCCCTATTTCTCTATAATAGTGAATGCCAGATAATGCAACTCCTCTTATACAATTACTCTATTTGTTAGCAGAATAAAAAGAACATGGCCACCATATTCAAAATCAAAAGCATGGGAGCTCAATAAAGGTGCAAATGTATATATGAAAACACAAGAATAAATTACATTTCCCAATAGCCACAATCAAAAGCATGGGAGCACAATAACCATAATCAAGAAAACAAACCCAAAAAAATTACTAAACATAACCATATTTTTATGCGAAAGAAACAAGATTTAACTCCAATAAATCCATCCATACAGAGCCATAATCTCTTTGAAGTCTCCAAAAGAGGGTATAACCACAAAGATACAAACTACTAACCCTAACCCTTTTTTTTTGGCAAGAGAAAAAAGATTTAACTATAGTAAAACCATCCACATAGACCAATAATCTCTTTCAATGTCTCAAAAATGGTTATAATGGAGAAGATAAAAACAAATAAAAATGAATAATAAGTAGAGATAGAAACACATGATTAATAAATTAATCATTCATGCAAAATTACCATATAAGACCACTTACAAATTTCACGGCACAATAGCCTTACAACCCTTCAAAATGCTATAAAATGGAGCTGAAGGTGACAATTTTTACAATAGTCTACTACAAAGCTAACACCACAATGGCTATTTCCATAATGCAACTTAATCAATATACTTTCTTCCACATTTCTCACTACATTAGTGTTAAAACCCTCCAACCTACTATCAAAAGGAATAATAAGCATAGAAGAAAAGACATGAACAATAAATAATATGCTATCAAACCAACACCACAATGGCTCTTTTGACAATGCAACTTAATCAATATACCTTCTCACACATTTCACAACACATCAGTGTTAAAACCCTCCAATCTGCTATCAAAAGAAACAATAAACAAACAATGAAAGACATGAACAATAAATTACTAGTTTTTGCAAAATACCCATCAAAAATGACTTATAGATTATGTGGCACAATAGTTTTACAACCCTCCAACCTGCTAAACAATAAAGCCAAAGAAGATAATTTTAACAATAGTCTAGTATCAAACCCACACCAAAATGGTTGTTTGGATAATACAAGTTAATCAAAGTATACTTTCCCAGACAACAACATTCAATATAGCATTTACTTTGGCCTTCACCTCTGTACACCAATGGGAGGATGCATTGGCACTCCCACCAACAAACACTTACCATTCACCTTCTTTGTAATGACGACACCATTCTCGACCGCCACCAACCTACATAATTAGCAATTTCCACATCACCACCAAAAAAACCGGTGCCCTCCCCACCGGTTGGCACACCCCTAACACTGACAAATCCAATTCAAGGCTGGGCTGACAAAAATCCTCGTGGAAACTTCAAACAAAGTAGCCTATCGACTAAATATGAGTTATGAGGGAATGCATGTGTTGAAATGTACTTGTGATGGTATACTTCTCAATATATATTGAGAGCCTATATTTCAAGACTTAGATAATAGATTGTATGACTTGACTTAGATAAAATTATGATACTTTGAGGAGATTGAACTTAATTGTAAACCACTTGTAACTATGGAAAAAAATTAACTACTTTGACATGATAGGAAATTTGATACTACAAAATGATTATGAAATAATATGACCTAGACTTATGAACTTGAACATTACTTTTTTTACTTGATTAAGTTGAGGTGACAAAGAAACTTCATCTGTGACTTGAAGACCAACAAGATATTTATGAGACCAACTTGACAAGGCATGTGATTTTAATGAATGTGAAATTTTAGAAATTTTAGAAAGTAAAAATTAAGGATAACATCTAGGAAATACTTGATTAAGCAAAAAAGAAAAGAATACATAAAAAGAAACAAGAGAAGGAAATAGAATGACTAGTGGATTAACTAATCTAGGCCATGAATTACATGATTGGAATTATTGGTTTTTTAATGGAAACCTCCCTATTCAAATCAAAGATATTATATGCATAAAACAATAGAACTATAAGAGTATTAATCATGCACAAGAAAATCATATTTATACCTAAGTATAGGTTGATGTTTCTTTTCGATAATAGGAAAGAGTAGTATATTTTTCAGAAGAGTGTTGTTTTTTTATTATGTTATTTTTTGTTGGTTAGTTTAGTAGGCTTGCCAAGTGGTTCACCTTGTCTTTGTTTTTTTCTGGTTCTTTTGGTGGTCTTCTCTGCTATGTAAGGGTTAGGGGCCCCTTTCCCCTTTTTACTTAATAAAACAAAATAGAAATAACATAAGTCAATGAAAATTATTATTGGACTCATACCTACACATGCCAAATTCATGCACCGTACTTTTCTCAAAGGAAATTTCTATCTAATTTTTCATTCTTTCATGAGGTTCAATTTCCATCAAAACATTTATTCTATTCATTTATCTTAAGACAAGCCACATAAACTACCTATTGCACTAGATAGTTTAAATATTAAAGTCTCATTTTTAATTATATAAGTTGTAGATAATGAAATTGTGGCCTATAAGACAGTACCATAACCATAAGAACTCAATGTTACTAGTAGAATAAATCCTTATGTGATAACATTCTCCACATTTAGATAATGAGTAAATGAATAGATAAGATGATGCAACATTCCACTAATGACTTTTTATCCATTACAATCCAAAATAAAACTAGAAAAAACAAAATCTAACTGTTAAAATGTCAACTTTGTCTAACTTCTCCAAATAACTTCTTCTATATCTTTGATTTAAAATTTTAAAGAACTCTTAATGATAAAAAAAATATTTTGTGCTGAAATTTGTTGTTATAGTGCCCAGTACATATTCAATGCTCTTATGACTATAATTATTTTCACTGTAATATTGTGAATCTCTCGGTTCTACTATATATTTTAAGAGTAACAAATGGAATAAGTGAATTCCCTCTCACTCCAAAATAGAAATTCTTATCCGTATTACACGACTTATAAGGTTTTAATTTCTATCCAAAGAAAAGCTTAAAAGGTTGCAGAAGACTATTATAATAGAATAAAAGACTTCAAGCACGATATGTACACTGTCCACTACAAAAGTATAAGACGCATTCGAGGAGGCTTATCGAGTTATCTCAGAAGTCAAATTACCTGTCTCTTTTCACACGAGTATAGCAAATGAGAATGATTTTATTGGCTTCTGTTGATATATAAATTTATACTACTCGCAGAAAATGTGGCTACTGGCCAATAGATAGTCAACAATTGGCAATCCTCACAAACAAGTTTCTACTTACGAATCCCACTAACTGGATCGTACACCAAAGAATGGCAATATGACTATTCATGTGTTATGATCATCTTGCCGACTTATTTAAAAATGCTTCATCACTGGCCACCCACTTGCAAATAATGGAGCACTCAGCCTTGCCCCACTTTAGTTCTACCACAGACACGATGCTTTGCTTTCCACCACACACAAATAATAAATCATAGAATTTGACACGTTCATTTAACTTTTGGCGCACTTTTTCAGTCTATAAAAGCCTATGCATTCACTTCTCATTAGCAGAGCACTGGCTTTTACAGTATCTCGCGATAGCGTCCACAAACCATATTCATAATTCAGTTGAGTTGCATCTTAGTTCAGTATATCCATTCATACTAGTATCTTTTGCAAGCTTGTTAGTAAACAAATAACCAGACTTGTTTGATATACAGTGAAGGTCTTAGTAGAAGCTTGAGTTAAATATAATGTGCAATTACAAGTGGTTTGTTATGGTCGTTACGACCGCCCTTGTGTTTGCATGCACTGTGGAAGGTCGGATTGTACGAAGTGATCTGGGGCTGAGCCTGGGCGGAGATGGGGGCTTGGGTGTAGGCGTGGGGTTGGGCGTGGGGGCAGGCTTGGGTCTGGGAGGGAGTGGGAGCGGCTCTGGCTCAGGGTCTGGTTCAGGTTCCGGCTCGGGCTCAGGCTCAGGCTCTGGCTCTGGAGCCGGTTCTGGGGCCGGTTCTGGTGCTGGTTCTGGCGCTGGTTCTGCTGCCGGCTCCTATGCAGGTTCGGGAGCAGGCAGCCAGGGCGGTGGTCAGGGTGGTGGTTCTGGGAGTGGCTACGGTGCAGGTTCTGGTAGTGGGCATGGTGAAGGCAGCGGCAGCGGCTATGGCTCGGGGTCTGGGTCTGGCAGTGGATATGGAAGAGGTTCAGGAAGTGGCTCGGGTTACGGGGCTGGGTCTGGATCCGGCGCGGGCAATGGAGGAGGAGGTTACTAAATTCACGTCACAGTTTGCCTGCATTAGACGTAAATAAGTCTGTGTTATGCACTGCATTGTCAGTGTCTGCACATAAATAAATGGAAAGCATTAGCTATAATATATCTTAATGACAAATTTCCTTGTGTGTTATGTTTTCTACTCTCTCAGTATGTTGTGAGCCATCCATTGCTTGTACGGGCGCTTGTTTCAATAAGTGCATTCCTTTATTATATATCTTTATGACAAATTCCCTTTTGCTCTGTTTTCTCCCCTCTCAGTATGTTGTGAGACGCATTCTTTACATGTGTTTGGAGTAGTATTTGTTTTGCTAGTGGGAAAAAGAAAAGTTTCTGTTCACTCTAGTTGTCTTAACAATCTTATTGAGAATTATATTTTATTGTAGTGTTTTTAAAAAATATATATTTTTGAATTTAATCTTTTAGTTGTTTACAGATTGATTTATAAAATTATAAATAAAGCTTAATGAAATAATAATAACAATATCATATTATTTAAAAAGAAATTGTATTTGATAAAAAAAAAAAAAAATTTGTTTTTTTTGGAGATTTTAAATAATTTAAAGTTAAAATTATACAAATTTTGTAACATGATAAATTCAATTCATTGGATAAATTAAGATAATTTGATTTAAAAATAATCATTATAGTGATGATCATCTAAAATTAAATAAAACTCTTTATGACAAAATTTAAAATGTTGTACAATAATAATTGAATCCATTTTAAATATTTCAATCTATTTATTTAGAAAAGAAAAAAAATCATTCATAATATTTATACATAAATAATTTTTTGTTGAGAAGAAGAGGAAAATTTATCATACAATTTAAATTTAATCATAAACAATTTAGAATTTTGTAATATTATTTGTTACTTATTTAAGCATTCAGTTTGTTCGTAGATAGCTAAGATTGAGGGAACAAAAATAGTCTTTAAAAACATCAACTAGAAACACATATATCATTTCATACTGGAAGAAAAAATAACCACTACTAACTACTTTAATCATTTGCAAACAAAGCATTTTCTCAACTCCAAACAATAATATTAAAGTTATCTTTTTAAATTGATAGATTTCTCTACAAAGTTAAGAAGTGCAAGTCATTCATTTGTAAACAAAAATTATCAAAGCCATGAAAATATATGTCAAATGAAATTATCCTCTTCTAAGTGATTGTGTCATTGGCAACTAATAAACTCATTTCATGATTTAACTATTCAATCAAAATAGTTAAGAAAAATAATCAATGTATTTAACTCACCAATCAAAAGAGTTAATTAAAATTAATATAGTTAATTAACTCACCATTAACAAGTCAATCAATTTAGTTAGTTCAAAATAAAAATTAAATATTATCAATTCACTCATCAAATGGATTGACTATCTACTCATCTCCATATAATTGTCAAATTAATTTTCACCTCATTCTTGTAGTTAGCTCACTTGGTCTCGACTATCATTGTAGGTAACCCAATTTGTGTGCTCAACTCCTAATTTTCTTGCATTGTGAATGAAGGTTCATTGCACATCACATGAGAGGTTATAGGGGGACTTTCCCCAAGTAAAGATCTAAGCTCCAAGTCATTGGGAAAAAATTCTTGATTTCTCTCCATAATTTTTAAAAATAATGATCTCATCTCCACCTCTCCCCATGACATCTAATAATTATAGACCAACTTCATGATCTAAGACTTCATCTTCACTATTTAATTTCACCCCAATGTTCTAAAAATTAGAGCTTATTCCTCCATTCATCAAGGAGCCTAGATAGAGAAAACAAATTCTATCCAACACAAGTAACAAATGTTATTAAGAGTGTATCCATTTGATGTTTTATCAAAGGTTTACATGAAGTTATAATACAAGTTTAAAATATTAGTTTCAATTCTCAAATTGATTATATTTTTCATACTTACATTTGGCACCCCTGATAATACTAAACTCTTTTTCCTAAATTCTATACTTTTTATTTTATTTTTATTTCTTAGCATACTGTATTAAGAGAAAAGAAGATATATTCTATTCATGCTTTGATGGTTTTTATGTTTTCTTTACAATTGAAAAATTTAATGGAGCAAGGATTCTTAATTCAATAGTAAATATCAAGTGTTAATTAATTTACAAGGGGGTGCCTTTTCTTATAATCCATATATAGAGAACACCATAAAGAGAACTATGGAAAAATATTTCAAAGATATTTCCCTTGATCTACTTAATATTTAATTGATATGTATGTTGTTTATTATTTTCCAACCAAAAATATGTACAAAAAATCAAATATATGTTAGGATAAGGTAACATTAACCTTAGAATCCTAAGTAATTTTCATGTGAGTCTACGATCCTTGGAATATGTACATAGATATCAAAGAATGCGAGGGATAACAATTCTACAATTAATTTATCTATGAGAATTTATAATTACATTCATAAAGGAGGATCTAGCCATTGATGGTGGCTAATAATTTAAAGTGCATATTCCTTTTCTTAGGTATCCAAATGGGAGATGAAGAGTCAACCCCTTACATGTTGTTGCATGTTAGAGTTTCATTCTTTTTATAGAATGCATGCTAGTTGTTGGAGTCTCCAGGGAGCAATGATGAACTCAAAGTTGTCTAATTCTTATTAGTTCTAGGTTAAGTTACCATGTGAACATCATGAATTTGTGTATGAGTTATCCACTAAGGAGGGTGTATGGGTTTTTGCATGTGTCTTTACCACTTTTTTTGAGATACCATAGTCGTATTATCATCTCCATATCTTCTATAAATTGGTTCATTGGGTTATCAGTATGTATGTTTATTTTGCAAGCTAAAGATGTAAGAATGCGTTGCTAGAATATTGCCAAGGAGATATGTTGTATTGATGTATACTCGTTTGAAGAATTAATAAAATAATTAGGTCTCTTTGAGTGTAGATATTTTTCCTACAAGGGTTTCTCCATACAATATTGTGTCACTTGTGTTTCCTATTCTTCTTTCTTTTGTTTAATATATTGTCACATACATAATATTTGCAAGTAATCTTGGATAAGCATATATTATTTATATTTGTATATATATATTATGAAATTTAATGTTGTTGTACTTTCACCTTGATTTAAAACATCTTTTATCACAACTAATGGTTATTTTAAGAGAGGGATAAATTTCCATTAAGTGTTGAAGGTTTTTTGGCTGCAATGTGAGCTTTTGTATTGTGGGTTTTGTAAAATTGTCAAAAAGATTGTATACCATGGATTCTAAATCATCTAGACATTGAAAATTTCAATGGATCTATGTACAAGATGTGGAAGATAAATATGGAAGATCTCTTAGAAGAAAGAGACCATTGATTGGCATTTTTCAATGAAAAAAATATTTGAAATGTTTGATGAAGATTGGTTGAAGATTGATAAGAAGACACAAGGAACCATACAATTGTGTCTTTAGATTTTATTCTCTTGAATTTTTTTGAGGAATCTACCACATACATGTTTTGGGAGAGGAAAGGTGATATTTTCCAAACCAAAAGTCTTACTAATAAGTTGTATCTCAAAATATTATTATATTCATTAAAAATAAAGGATGGTGATTCTACTGTAGATCATTAAAATGATTTTAATTTAATTTTACATTAGACTACATCTATAGATTTCTTTGATTAAGTAAGCATGGATTTTGAAAGGGCCCTGATCCCTTTTATGAAAAAGGATTTATACAATCAAAGCATACAACTAGGAAGAAAAACCTAATAAAATAGACTGGCCAAACACATCAAGCCTCTGATGAGATGCCTTTGTAGGAAAAGTTGTTGGTTTCAATAGGTTCCTTCAAATGGTTGAAGGAATTGATCCAAGGCCTCATGGATAGTGGGTGAGAATCCCATTCCCTCAAACCATGATCTAAAATAGCTTGTCTATCTTCAGAAGAGCTAAAACCAATGGAAAATCCTCTAGCAGAAGGATAAATTCCCATCGTACCTTCCACAATTGGAGACCAATTTCTGGAAATCCACTAGTGTAGATCAGGGAGTGAAGGCCAAAAATGAAAAAACTTCTAAATTAGGGAAGTCTTGGAAAATAAGTCAATGCATTCTAAAACTTCCTTACCCAAAGAAATCACTAGAGAATCAACTGCACATTTCAAGGGTGCATAGAGCTCTCCCCAACCTTTTTATGTTGAACAACATTTGTGAATGAACCTGGGACATTTCCTTTCACTACATTAAACCCACCTTGAGAATCCACAGCTGGACACCTATCCTTAAATCCCTCCACTGAGAAGTTCAAAGTCCCAGTAGGGAGATCCACCATGAGATTATACTCAGGTAGAGAGCAAGTGAGAGACAGGGGAGCAACAGGTGAGTAGGGAGTGTTAAGTTAGAAAAGGAAGATAAATACTTCTTGTTACACTGTTCTTAACTTGAATCTTTGGGAAAATATATTTTTTCTATTAGTGATAGTGGTGCAAAGCCAAAGATGGATAACTTCATTTCTAAACTTATCTCAAAATAAATGAGAATAAATTCAAAAAAATTTAGTTCCCAAGATGCCTTGCATATACAAGGAAAGTCCAAAGGGAAAGACAAGCCTAGATGTGAAAGGAAGAAGGATAAGTCAAAAGGGCATTCTCAATCACTAGAAAGAGTAAAGTTTTAAAACTGTGGTAAATAATGTAAATTTAATAAGAAATGTAACAACAAGAAAAAAAGTTTGGTTTCCTCCAAAAAAAATCCTCAAATGATAGTGATAATGATGCTTTATTTATTTTAGGTAAAACTATTACTAATGATTCTTGCCTTATTGATTCAAGCTACTCCTCCCATATGAATCCATACAAGGAGTACTTTTCTACATATTTAAATTATGATGGAGGAGAGTTTTTCCTTGGTGATAATAACTAAGTAGATTGTTATTAAGGGAAATCTATAAAGTTGTTTTTTAGTAATGGGAGAGTTTAAACTCTTGATAATGTTTCGCATATTCTAGCACATGAAAAAAGTGTTCTTTATGTATTCAAGTTGAATGATTATGAAATGCATATGACATTTCAAAATTCTACTTGTAGGTTGGTAAGAGGAATTTGGTGGTTGCTAAAGGATCTCAGATTGGAACTTTGTTTAAGCTTAATGTCTCCACTTTTGTAATGATACCAATTTGATTGACATTGAAAATCATGTCTAGTCTAAAACCAATGTTTGGGGCATGTAAGTGAAAAGGATCTCACAACCATTATTAATAAGAAATTGGTTGACCATATTTCTAATTAATATATTGGAGAAAATAATTTATGTGAGAATTTTGTTTTTGGAAAAAAAGATCATCTCCTATTGGAACTAATAAATCTAAGAGATTATTAGAGATCATTCATTTGGATGTGTTTAGACCAATGGATGTTGATTCTTTTGGAAAATATTGATATTATGTTACATTTATTAATGATGTCTATAGATACACCTCAATTTATTTTATCCATGAAAATTCTAAGGTTCTCACTAAGTTCAAGGAATTTAAATCTGTTAGAGTAAATAGCACATTTACCGTCTTAAGTTTTAAGTTGGGATTAGTTATGTATTTAATTATTAAGGTAGTTTTTTCGGTAGGGTAGTTTTTCACCCGTTGGTATTTTTCACAAATTTATAAGCTTGTACATTGTGTAACATAATCATCTCATATTTTATACTCCTTATTTGGTGAAATGGCAATGGTGTCTCTCTCACTTTCATGAAGGTTTTTTGTAGTTGTTGATCTTGGTTTATTCGCTCTATCATGGTATCAAAGCCTCCTAGTCTACGAATCGTTCCTGAGAGTTTTCATTGGAGTGTATGAGATCATTCATTTTTCTAGCATTTGAAATTTTCTAAATTTTAAAATTTCCTTTTGATTTTTCCTGATTACTAGTGAATACAATTGCAATCTAGGAATGATTTGCATCGGAGGAGGTGTTTTTACCTGTTGGGCGCTACTTTCCTGTTGAAGGCCAATTTTAATTGAAGGCCCGAATTCACTATTTGAGGAATGTTTTTCATTAAGGCTCAAATTCTTTGGAGGCCGAAAATATTTTCTCTGGGGGAACGATTTTATTGCTGGCGCATTCATTCACCAAGGAAGTGTTCACCGTCTGGAGGGCCCGTCACTGAAGACCGATTGGTGAAGTGATTCATACAACTCCTTGCGTTTAGCATGGAGGTTGATCTCCCATGCAGTATTTAGCATACCAAGCATTGATTGAATGTGGAGGCCTTGATTTCTGTGTGGGCATGATTTCTTCATTCCAGGCGTGATATCCTTTGTTTTTTGGCATGATTCATTTTGTAGTTTGGAGGCTATGGGTGCAATTTTGGAGGTGTGCTTTTATTGTGGGGTGATTCAAGCCGTTGATAGGCCATCATCTATTTGAAGCAAGCCGCGATTCTATTATTGGAATCAATCTTTTACTGTGAGAGGCCTGATTGTTCATTGTTGCTGTAATTTGTTGACTAGAGTCTTTGATTTCCCTTTTTGATGCTGCCATTGATTTTACTTGGAGGCGTTTATGGAGGCTGCAAATTTGAAGTTTTTGTGAGGCTCGAATTTCAGACACTGTGGTTTTGGTGAGGCTCTGATATATCTTTTTCTAAAACTTTATAAAATAAACTTTTCCCCAAATATTTCAATTTAGGGTTTTTGTTGTGCAATCAAGTGGAGTGGGCCCCTATTTGTTGTTGATTTTGAGGAGATCATTATCCCACATTTTCTATGTGAGGAGATTTCTGGCTATTTAAATATCCTCTTTTTTAATGGTGTGAGCAAAGGATCACTTGGCATTTTTGGCAATCTCTCACAGTAGACATTGGTGTGATCGATAGATATTGCTTGGGTGATTGGCTGCTTGGTGGCATGATTTTGGATCCTTGTCCTCAAACTAGTTGATTTGGAGTTCACTTGGCCTGAGAGGCTCCCTTTTTAGCCCTTGTGCATTCTGTGGTCCTATGGTGTGACCAAGAGCTCTAGAAGTGCCTTTATAGGCCATTTTTTTTCATTTTTGCATATCTTTTAAAAACGGAGGCCGATTTTTGCAAACCACATATCAATGGAAAGGTATTTTCGTCACCTTTGTAGTGGTTGAGGATTTTCTCTCACATTTTATTGTTTGGTGGTGTTTTTAATATTTTGAAGTTTGATATTGGTCTCCCTTCATTTGCATTATTTGGGAGTTTCTATTTGTTGTTGAAGGTTACTATCTTTGTTTTTTTGGAGATTTGTCATAGTTGATTATGGGGTTTTCATTACATCTTGCTGTGATTATGTTGGAAGGGGGGAATTATAAACAATGGAGAGATGGTATATTAAAGCACTTGATATGGCTTCATCTTTTGCCATACCTATATAATCTTGTTCCCCTTCCTAGTATTGATAGTAAGAAGTTTGCATGGAATTGCAAATAGGATCGTGTCCTAGGAGTTATTAAAATGCATATTGATGATGCCACTTTCAATGCTATTGATCATTTTCAGTGTCCTCATACTCTTTGGACTAAAATCTAGGAAATACATGGAGATCCTGATACTCAACCATTCCTAGATAATCTTATTTCAGATTGTCTTGTGCCTCTTCATTTTTTAGACATGATACCTTATGATCATCCTACTATGTAGGAGTTTGAGATTTTGGAGTACTTTGAGTCTTCAAATGAGGATGGTGAGGGTTCTTCAGATGCTCCTTCTTCTCCATTAGAGATAGTTGATGTACATTTGCCTTCAGTGATTCATTGTGCAGAGCCATTGATTGAGACTCCTATCATTCCTGTTCTGTAGGACCATTCATCTTGTGTCGATGATTCATTGTGCTCATCCAGTGATTCATCACAACCAATATTTTATTTTCTTCTTGATTGGGATTCGTATTTGTAGGGCATTGGTTCATTGTTTGTAGAATATCATATTTTAGATTTGGAGGACATATTTGAGGGTATATCCCTCCTATTTGATAATAGTTGTGGTACAACTATTGTCACCTCATTTCAGTCTTTGGAGAGTGTTCAGGATCAGTTTCTAGTGGTACCTTTTTTGTCACCTTCTATTGTGATTGGGCATGTTCTTGCTTAGTTCGTGGCATCATTTTCCAAGGTCTTGGTGACACATGAGTAGATTTTAGAGACACCATCATACATTTTCATGCTTCTTTGGGAAGAATACCTGCATTTGTATTTGGTTTTGTTTCTTCCAAAAGGGAGACAAGTTATTTGTCGACACTAGATCATTTTTTGTCTTTAGGTATTTACCATTTTTGTAGGTGATTACACATTGTGGGGAGGCTATATAGTCTCTCTCTTTCCCTCTTATGGGGGTAGGGAATTGATTGTAAATATATGATGTATGTAGTCCTTGGGGGGTGTGATTAAGTCCTCCATCCATGCATCCTTTTTTTGTGTTTCTTTTTCTCTCTTTTCAAGAGGGGTTTTTTCCCACAAGGTTTTTCTTCTTTTATCCAGTTGTGAGAGATTTCCTTTTGCATTGTAAATGGGTACCTAACATGGTTGTGTAGCCAGGACTCATACTGCATATTGCATCTTCATTCATTCTCCCTAAGTTGCACTTAAGGGGGGGTGTTAGAGTAAATAACACATTTACCATCTTAAGTTTTAACTTAGGATTAATTATGCATTTAATTATTCAAGTAGGTTTTTCCATAGGGTAGTTTTTCACCCGTTGGTATTTTTCACGGCTTTATAAGCCTATACATTGTGTAATATAATCGTCTCATATTTTATGTGCTCCTTGTTTGGTGAAACAGTAGTGTTGTCTCTCTCGCTTTCATGAAGGTTTTTTGTAGTTGTTGATCCTAGGTTATTCGCTCTATCAAAATCTTTACTTAAGAAATAAATAGATTATAAGATAAGGCTCTTGAGATTTGACAATGGTGGTGAGTATTGTTCTAGGAAATTTCATGACATCTATAAGAATGCAGGTGTTCAGAAAAATAATATACCTTATACTCCATAATAAAATGGTGTAGAAGAAAGAATAAACAAAACCTTAATGGAAAGATCTAGAAGTAATTTGAGTGGTGTGAAGATAGCTTAGTTCTTTTGGGAAAGGCTATAATTATTTCTTATTATTTTATTAATATATCTCTGTGTTCAACTCTTTTTGTTAAAAAACCATATGAAGTGGGTAATCCCACAATAATGAGTTCCACTTTTTGGCCAAAGTAGCACATTAAAATAATTTTTTTTAACTAAATATTCACTTTATGAGACCTATATTAGCTAAACTAATAAGAATTTGTATATTATGTGAAATAATAACTTGTGATGATCTATGTGTAGATTCTAAATATACATTTTTATTTTTTCAAAATTGAAATGAAGAAAAATTGAGGGTTTATCAAAATGAATCAACAAGATGATAAACCACTAGGTTTTTCTTGGGTTTCACTCAATTTATGAGGGGTAAAATGTTAAAATAACAATCAAAAACCAATTCTAACTATTATAATAACAATAAGGGAGGTTTTAAGAGGCTAAAATAATGTGTACCTTACTAAAAAGTGATGTTTCAGGGTCATTGAGGACTCATTTTCCCAAAGCGATGAATGGGTCCCTAATAGGGTTTCTAAAAACTAATTTCTAGGTTTTGATCTTCAATGTCTACACTTTTGAATCATAGGTGACCAGCTCTCGAAAGTCTAAATCAGTTATGTAACTTCATTTCCATGTTCTTACAATATGAATGACAACTTTTGAAACTTTTCAACTTTGACAACTTTTCTTCAATCTTGTTCTCCACTTGATCTTCAACCTAAAACCTACAATTACACATCAAAGAGGAGAAAAAATTGTTGATTGTTAGGGAATAGGGGTTTTCCTTGGTCAAACCCCATTTAGGTAATTAAACCTTATGATACATGAAGATGAAGTTCATGAAAACATGATACCTTGAATGATGTCTTGGAATTTAAATCAACAATCAAACATGAAGTAGCCATGTAGAATGTAGATCTTGATCTTGAATTAGATGTGAAACAATTCTTGCAAATGGATGTTTAATACTACATCTACACATAGGCTCAATTACATGCTTGATGCACTATGCCTTTGCCATGATGATATGATGTTCAATTCTTGTAATAAAACTTAAATAATCTTCCCTTGAATGCCTTTGAAATGCTCATGAAGTTCTCTATATTGCTCTTGTTAATGTACTCTTGATTTCCTATTATGATCTAGGATTACTTAGATGAAAATATGTGAATTAATCTTATATTTATACTAAACTTAAGATTTAATCCTGAAATTCAAATAATCCAAGCTGACGCCAGATCTAGGATTCAAAATCATTAGAATCCTACTACAAATAAGCCCAAAAAGGGTTTCCCTAAGTAAGGAGGAAACATTCACCACCTTGGTCAAAAGAATGTTGTTTCCTTTGTTGTGTTATTTTATGTTGTTTATTTTAGTGGGCTAGCCTTGTCATTGTTGTTGTTTGGCTGTTTTGGTATCCTACTCTACTATGTAAGAGTTGAGGGGCCCTTTCTCCTTCTTAATTAAAAAAATTAACACAAATCAATGGAACCTATTACTGCACTCATACCTACACACATCAAATTCATGCACCCTATAATTTTCTCAAAGGAAATTTCTATCTAATTTTTTATTCTTTTGTGAGGATTAATTTCCATCAAAAAATTTATTCTATTTAATTATCTTAAGACACACCACACAAGTTCCTATGGCACCACCTAGTTTAGATAATGAAGTCTCATTTTTAGTGCTATACATTGTAGATAATGAAATTGTGGCTTATAAGACAATGCCATAACCACGAGGATTCAACTTCACTAGTAGAAATAAAACCTTGTATGATATCATCCTCCTAACATTGAGATAATTAGTAAAGAAGCAGACAAGATGATGCAACATCTCAATAATTAACTTTTATCCATTGGAATATAAAGTAGAACTAGAAGAAAACAACACTTAATTGTTAAAATGTCAAAAGATTCTAAATTCTCCAATTAACCTCTTCTATAACTTTTATTTTAAATTTAATAAATCTACTTCTTGTGTATTATACTTTATAGCATACTTCAATTCTAAATTAAAGAACTCTTAATAATAAAAAATATATATTTAATATTTATACATGGATCTCTTTAAAAAATTGTTGTTGTAGTAATCACTACATATACAATGTTCTTATGACTATTAATTATTTTCACTTTAATCTGGTGGATCTCTCAGTTCTATTTCTATATATTTTAAGAGAATAACAAATGGAATTGATAAATTCCCTCACTCAAAAAATGGAAAGTATTATCCCTATTACACGAGGCATAAGGTTTTAATTTCTATCCAAAGAAAAGTTTAAAATATTACAGAAGACTATAACTAGCAATCAAATGCACAGGCATTCGACGATCAGCTGATAGGGGTCTACCGCAAATGAGTAATGAGTGGGGAGCAAGGAAGGAAGTTGATAATATTTGCAAGTTAATTATTTTTTGTAGTAATAATAAGTTCTCTCCAAAATTTAAAATATGATATAATTTTATGTGTATTTTAGTTTAATAGTTGGCAGGCATAGATGCACATGTATATTTAACATTTTTTTGTAGGTTAATCAATCAATTGGTTAATTATTATTTAATTTTCTTAAGATAAGGAAATGCATTTGAAGACTAAGAACAATTTGCATAAAAGAAGAAATTTATGTTTGCTATAATTTTCTACATTAATTAGTAAATCAATTGATTATTATTTAATTATCTTTAAATAATGCAGTCCACGAGAGATTAAGAACTGTTTGCATAGTGCGAGAAATTGATCTTTGGATTTATACATCAATATTTCTTAGTTTGAAATTGATTATGAAAATAATCTTAGGAGAATGATTTTTCAATAAAAAATTTATTAATAAATTAGTTGTGGAAAATTAAATAAAATTTAAATTTTTAAATAATTAGTTTTGTTACTAATAATCATTTTTGTCAAAAATATAAGCTCTCATATAATTTTATATGTATTATACTATAATAGTTGTTTTAATAAAGGGAAAAATGGGTTTTACAAGGACTCGAAACTACCAAGTTTACAACAAAAGAGAGAGGACAAAAAAGTCCAGTAGAGAAAACAGGCCGCATAGAAGGAAAAAACCAAAAAAATCAGCAGCCAACCACAAAAGACCAAGAAGGTCAATCAAAAAACCATCTGAAGCACAAACAAAAGACCAACTGAAACTAACTCAGAGTCTTCAGAACAGACTCTGTCTCAGCCTCTAGGTCTTGCATGTCCTGAACACCCTTCTTAAAAGTCTAGATCATCTGTGGCATGGGAGGGGCTTTCCTTTTCAAATTCACCCTGGTTCTCTTTGAAATACCAATATCCTCTTCTTGGTTTTTATCCTTAACCTCTTCCAAATCAACCACCAAGGACCCCTATTGAGCTTTGTCCAGTTTCTCAGTCATAGCGTTGATAATGATGGCATTATGTCTACTCATCCTATTATTCTGATCAGTTATTATCTTTACAGTGTTTTTCATTTTTTCCAAATCAGTTTCAATTCTTTTGTCCTTGCTTGCATTGTCCTAGATTTCTTTACTGGCACTGTAATCTTTACGCTCTGCCTCCTTGCATAATGTAGTGACCTTACCTCCCATTTCTTCCAGTTTACTTTGAAGGGCCCAATTTTTTATTTTCAGCTCATTGATTTCATGAAAAACCCATTTTGAGTTTCTAAATTGGTCCACCGCATTTTTCCTAGCTGTACCCGGGTGATACCACAATGATGGGTTACGGTTTTTGGCCAAACTTGACATTAAAATCAAGATTTTTCACCAGACATTCACTTTCTTACACCTATAGCAGCTAAACCATTAATGTTTTGAAGATGAATCAAACTAGTTATTTGTTAGATATTTTGTGTAGATTCTAATTATATATTTTTAAAAAAAATTAAAAAATAAATTGTAAATCATTTTATGTAATTTTTAATAACTTATTTTTTCTACTAATCAACATTTTTAAAAAGTGGTGTTTACTTCGGCCCACGTAAATTTTTTTATAGATAGGATACAATTCTTATTTTTAAATACAAACTTTTCACACCAATATCTAGGGGATGGATATTTTTCATAATTTTTTGCTACATATTTTTCTTTTAATTAATTTTCCAAGTCAGTGCATTTATAATTTGGACAGAGGTGTACTTCGACCCATATAACTTTTTTTGTATTCATTTGAATTAACTTATTCTTTTTTTGTTAGAATAAGGACATCAATACCTAAGGCACATGTATTTTTTAGAAAAAAATTTCTCTATTTTTCTATTTTTTCGTATGTGTGAAATAAAGAACTTGATGTTCATTGAAAATCCTACATTCACAAGAAATAAAA
>VDFB02069557.1:0-12998 GCA_007258455.2 Sequoia sempervirens
TTGAATTTTTGTTGGCTATTTGATTTTTTTGTATTTTTGGGGATATTTTGATTTTTTTGTATTTTGAAATGTTTTGATTTTTTTGGACTTTTGGAATGTTTTGATTTTTTTGGACTTTTGGAATGTTTTGATTTTTATTTTTTTTTGAAATGTTTTAATTTTTTTGGACTTTTAGAGAAATGTTTTGATATTTTTGGACTTTTGGAATGTTTTGATTTTTTTGTGTATTTTTTTTTTCTTAGTTTGAAATGTTTGAGGTGTCAAAGGATGAAAATTGGAGTAGCCTTTGTGCTAGATACCAATGACAAGGGGAAAACCAAGTCTAGGTGCAAGGATATAGATGGGATTGATGGATGAAAGGGTGGGTGATGGGATAAGGGATAAAAGGCTCATGATATATGGATGGATGATATGGATGTATGCATCATAAGAGGGTAAGGATATGATCTCCAAAGACTATGTCGCATAGGAATAACATGCCCCATTCTAGGTACAAGACTTAGGATTTTTCTGGACAAAGCTTATGACAATAGGATAATGGTAGGCTTGTTTGGAAGGATGAGGTATGTCAAGAGATACCCAAAACATGTTTCAACCTTTGCCCCTATATCTTCATCAAGATCAAAAAGAGAATGGTGGATAAGTGGACTCAATATGATAGGTATGTATGATGGCTAAAGATGGTAGTTAGGATGGAAATGATATGATATAAAAATGATAGGTTGGATAGATAAGACATTGTGCCCCCAAGTATAAGTGACAAAGAAGATCAACCTACACATGACGCCTATTTGCTAGGTTTTCATCATGGCACTTATCCAGGGCGCCTGTTTACCAGGTTTTCACCATTGAACGAAGGGATTTCTCTTTACTTTTGTTTTTTTTTGTCTTTTTGGATAGGAGAAGGGGAATATGGATAGGAGGGACTCAAGTGTCTAGTTGCATGAAAGTTGGTAGTCCCACTAGATATGGATGCCATTGCATGGACCATGCCAAGTGTCATTATGCTCATAGATGTTGGTAAGGGATGACATGAAAGGGATGGATTAGGTAGATGGCAGATAATGAAAGTCTTATGTAAGAATGGATGGGGAATAGTGGATGATGATGTGGATTGAATAAGACTTGTGCAAAAGGATGGATGAACGGTTTATGCAAAAGCATGGACCATAGGAAGGTGATTGGGAAGATATGTAGGATAGTAGTTGAAGGATGGGGAGACGTAGGTATGTGGGATTGTTGTTAAATGGAAGGGAACCATGACCAATGGTTGCACACACTGTGATAAATGTTGAAGCTTTTGATGTGGATGGGGTGTAGGAAGCAATGGAAATGTTTGCTTAGGAGGTGGTGGATGTAGTGCTTTTGGTACCCACATAGACTTAGTATTTTTATGAATTTTATTTGGCTTGTGGGTTTTAGGAATTTGAGACTTTTGAATAGAGTGGGAATGTGTGTTTTGGATGAAAGGGGATTTTTGGGATTTTTGTGACGTGGATGCCTCATTTGACTTGCTTTCTTTTTGCTTAGGTACACAAACCCATTTAGTTTTGGCCTTTACTTTTGGAGGTATGGGCTTATATAACTTTTTAGATGTACTTGGGTTTGATATTTTGCAATTGTATGCTAAGGCATTAGGACCTTTAGAATTTTTGACTTTATGTGTAGAGGCATCCAAATTTTTATTTTGGAATCCCTTGGGTTTGGTGGAATGGGTGGAAGCTTCATGTTTATACAATGTGTGCATTTTTTGGTCATGATTAGGAATGTTAGGGTATTTATGGATAAATGGATAAGAGGATTGAATGGTAGGAATATTAGGTGTTGGAAGTAATGGTGGTAAAATGAATCGAGGGATATTAGGAGTTGGAAGCAATGGTGGTAGAGTGGATCGAGGGATATAAGGAGTTGGAAGCAATGGTGGTAGAGTGGATGGTGGAAGGTGTACGGTCGCATGCTTTTGACATTTATAAGATGATGGAGGTGGAATGGCAACATATGTTTTAGGTTTATGATAGGATTCATCATGGAAAGTGGACTTAGGAGGCATGGAGGAAATACCAACATCTTTAGGTTGTTGTCCTTGGGGTGTAGGTCCAAGGCCATAAGAGCGTGGAGGGACTTTGACATGGATGGGCTCCAAAATACCTTGTTCATGAAGGTCTAGACCTTTACCTTGGTGGTTAATGTTTTGGAGTATGCAATGGACAACGGGACTAGGTGTAGGTGGAACACTAGACACGAGTTCCTTATTGGATGGAGAAGATAATGGCTGTTGTTGTTCTAAGGAGGAACATTCGTGAATGAGGGTGGAAAGACCAATAGGATATGATGGAGTACTTGCAATGGGGTCGATAATGGGTGATGGGGGATCATTAGGATCTTGATTAGCATTGTGTTCACTTAGATCCAATGTATTTGTTTGATCTTCTATGTGTGTTTGGGAGGCATATGTCTCATCAAGGGAAGTGGATGTTTGTGCATCATGGATGGGTGAGGTGGAAAGATCTTGACCATGGAATGCATAAAGTTGGCTAAGAGGATCATCATGGTCTTCTTGATCATAAAAGGGGTCTTGATCAAAGATGGAAGATTGATCATGAACAGTATTAGGTATGTTATGAATGGAATCATTGGGAGGGTGTTGATCTTTATGTGGATGAGGGGGTAATGTTTCCACATGTTTAGGATTGTGCTCTTGAAATACCTCATGACTTATTGGAATGGAGGTGGAAGGGGATTTCTCATGGAGAGACTTGTCATATTCTTGATGGTCAACAACATAGGAGCATGATAGAGGGTGACTTGGACTTATGAGGGGAGACTCTGGAATTGGCTCAAGGGGTTGTGGATGACATGGTTGGCTTGAAGGACTTGGCATGATGTTTGAGGATTCTTTTGTATGTTCAGGTATACGTGTTGAATGACATGGCGATAGTTGATTCCTTGCTCGTAGCCCTTGGGTCACATCCTTTGGAGGTGTAGGGGTGGAAGGTGTTGGCTTAGGGTTTTGATTTTGATTGGATGATGGTATGATAAAGTTATAGGGTGCATGTGCTAGATTGGTATTCCCCTTGTCAATGGTTGCATTAGAACATGAGGAAGTTTGGCCTTATTGCAAGGTAGAATTTAAAGTCACATGTGTTTGTCATGATGTGGCTTGATAGGTTGATGTGGCATTCACATGTGAAGAAGTGGATGGATTAGATTGGTATGAGGTGGAAGGAGATGGCACATTAGGTTGAGGTGGAATTGGTTGATAATGAATGGATCGGGGATGATGTTGTGGTTGTTGAATTTGACAAGTGGCAATGAAATGATTGGCTTGAGCTAGGAGGTGTTGGATTTTAGGTGATTTAATTTGTTGAACATTTTGGAAGAGAGTTTGAAGGCTTTGTATGGTTTGGTGGTCTAGGGGTTGGGGTATTTGGTGAAATGTCTGAAGGAGGTTTTGAAGTTGGGATGCTAGGGATTTGTGTTTGAATGTGGGCATGGTGTCACACATGTGTGTAAGCTCTTGCACATTGATTTGTTCCTCAAAGTATGTAACATCATTCATGTCATCATTAGAGGTGGTAGGAGAAGCCCCTTGAAGTATCATTTTAGGTTTTGGTTTTCTTTCATGATTTTGACTATTGAAAGGGACTCCTTGAATTATGAGCTCGGGCTTAGGTTTTGTCTCATGATTTGGCCTAGAGGGATAGCCCCCTTGGATTATGATTTTGGGCTTATGATTAGGATTGAGCTTGTTTATGATTAGGACCATTTTGACAAGTGGTGAACAGGACTAGGTATGTGATGGTGATGATGTGGAATGATTAGATTGGATGACTTGATTGATTAGGATGAAATGGATATGATGTAACGTGTAGAGTGACTTGTATTTATGTGTTTGGTGTTTAGCTTGATTGGGAAATGTTTAAATGAATGATCACACATGGACACACATAAATCACTCATGCAAGAAACATAAGCAGGTTTGAATTTGAAATTATGAATATGATTATTAAGCACACACTTGAAGAAGACACATCAAAAAGTCCTAGAACTAGTCAAGTGGGTATGGCCAATTAGGTCTCAAGCTAGTCTGCACAAGGTTGACTAAGGATAATTTGAAAGCAAAATCCTGCCACACAGCTGGGAGAAAGGGGTAACCCACCCTTCACCTTCACTTCCCACAGGTATAAAGTTCTTTGGGGCTTAACCAAGAGTGACAAAATTTTTAACTTCCAAACAAGCGTGTCTTTCGCTTCACACTTTGATTGAGGTCATCCCCAGGGGTGATGAAATCCCCTAGCAGGCCTCCTAAAAGGGTTTGACAAAAGCAAACCAAGTGAGGTGTTTGTGATCACACACACACTTGATTCACACTCATAGTGGTTAATTTCCCTTAGAAATGAAATGTGTGGAAGAAAACAATGAAGCACTTGTTCTTTTTAGATCCCAAATCAAATGTGTAGGAAGACAGTGGTTAATTTTAGATCCGATTTCTGAAGTGTGATTGAAGACAAAATTCGTTTTAAGCCAATTTCAATGGTGTGATCAAACAAGATTGATTTTATGCCCCAAATTGAAATGTGTGACAAAAAAAAGATTAAGAGATTAAAAATAGAATGTATGCACTTGATTATTTGCTTTCCAAATTGTTGTTTTGATTGATCCCAATGCTTTTCCAGCTCCGTATGATTCACCAACAAGTTGTCAAGACAAAAAGAAACAAATTACAAATCTGCTAGAACAAAAGTTGTATGCACCGAAGAATATATCAGAATTTGAGAAATTTAACTTTGTCAAAGTTAATAAATGCCTACACCATTGGATAGCTTATGAAATTCTACCCCAAATAAAAAAAAATCGCTGAAAAAGACTAAAAAATGACCAAGATATGGCCATTTTAAGATTGATTGAAAAAATGCTGAAACAGAGGTATATGTGCTAAAACAGACCTCATATGCGCTAAAAAAAAATTCCCATATGCGCTAAAAGAAGTCCCAGATGTGCTAAAAGAAATCCTCGGATGCGCTAAATTTTTATTTTTATTTTTACAAATATTTTAATGAAACAGTATATGTGCCATTTTGTTCCTTATAAGCACCAAAACAGTCCTTGGATGCGCCGAAACAACTCCTAAATGTGTTGAAAGACCTGCAAAAGCACTGTTAAACCCTAGATGCACTACAGAAACCCTCAGATGTGCTAAAACAATTTTTTTTTCCGAAAATCCAAATTTTAGAACACAAAATCCTGTCATAAAGCCTATAAATAAATGTTAAAAACGGGGCAAGGCCCCACGGTGGGCGCCAAAATGTAGATAGGAAGATAATCAAAGGTTTAAATGCATTGAAGACAGTAAACAAATTAAATCCTATCAAGCACTATGAAGTACAAACTAGAATGAAAATAAAAATAATAAACAAAAAACGTGCAAACCGATTTTCAAACTAGTGTTGATTAATCTCCATGGCTCTTCTCCACTTGCATAAGGATGCAAGATTTCAAAGGTTGATTGTAGAGGAGGAATGTTGGTTGCTCAATTCTACAGCATAACAACCTGATGAAGATAATAGATGGCGATTGAAGACTGATTTTGATAGAGTGAAGATGCTAGAAGAAGATTCGATTCAAATGGCTCGTGAAATGTTTGATTTATAGATTTTCAATGTGGACAGAGATAAGATTTGATAAGATTGATAATGATTTGATTTTTGTCAAAAGAGGAAATGCAATGAGATGAGATGAGATTTTGATTTATTGTTTTAAAGGAATTAAAACAAGATAAGATAAGATGTGAAAAAAAATAGAAAGATTTTGATTCTTTTTCAAAGGAAATAAATCCTGAAAAAGATGAGAAGGATAATTGATGAATTATCTAATTAAATAAATAAATTAGATACACATGAGTTCAAATTTGGAAAGAAAGCGAGAAGATATTTTTAAGATTTTATTAATTAAATAAATTTTGGATTTATTTAATTAACGTTGAATTTGTGATTTCATTAATTAAATAATATAAATTATTTAATTAACATTAGAAGAATTGATAGAAATTATTTAATTAATTAAATAATATAAGTTATTTAATTAATTAAATAATATAAGTTATTTAATTAACATTAGAGGAATGTATGGAAATGAATATGAATTTAATTAATTAAATAAAATTTATTTAATTAAATAAATGATGACATGGGTACCTAGGGCAAAGCATGCTACAAGGTGTCTAAATGATGCAATGTTTGTGATAAGGTATCGTAAGAGGACAATTTTCTGATGTCTACACTATAAAATGTTGCTATATGCTAGCATAGTCAGATATCCAATGAACTAACTTAGTTGAATTGATTGTACATAAATCTTTACATCTATAGTTGACATGAAGGAAGAGACAAGGGGTAGGGCAATCCAAAAGGCCAAGGTATAATCCCCAAATCAAATGACCATTGAATTAATCTTACAATTTTCAGTTATATTCAATGCATGAGATTGGTATGACTGTTTTTGTTTTATTGATTCCATAGGTCAAAATAATATTGGTGAAATCAAGTAACTTTGACGAGTTGATGGCTTCTTCTACTACAAAAAAGAAATTTGCTAATGTAGATGAAAACAGTTAGATATCATATGCTTAATTTAGTAAGAGGAAAGTTGTGTTCAAGGAGATTAAATTTTGATATTTTTGACACTTTCTATCTTGTTGATCTACAGTATATGCAACCATTCTGATTTAAAAAAAAAAATAGTACTAAATTTCTATTACTATTATTATCGAACCCTTTGCTTGAAAATCATGTTGTATGTGAGGCCTGCACTCTCTTTTCTTCTCTAATTTTGTATATCATAAATGTATCTTAGATATTATGCCTATTGTAAATTTTAACTTTATAATTAGTTTACTTGTTTGTCATAGGTTATTTGGGTTAAGATCTAACATCTATTAATAAGTTTTGTACGCAGCGTCTTGTTGGAGATATAGTTATGTGGTTATTCATTGTATTTCATAATAAGTAGGCAGGTTGTTCATTGTATTTGATCTAAATATACATATTGTTAATTTTGAAAGCACAATACATGTTTCTTGTTTGTAACAACTTCACCATCTCACAAATTTCAAGATTAATATAAAACATAACAGACACAACAAATAAAAACAAGACTCTGCTCTAGAATTCTTATTTAAAATAATTATAATTAATAATTAAATTTACAATTATTATTATTATTATTTTTTATATAAAAGTTTACAATTATCTTTATTATTATATTAAAATTAGAATTATAATTGCATTTAAGATTACACTTGTTTTATCTACATTTGAAAGGCAACTTTGAATAAGTTCTAGGCCCCTTCCGTAAACGGTAAGACCACATCTTAAAGTACATCGAGGAAACGGACGAATCTGTAAATTAGCATAAAAGATGATGTAACTGGGAGGATGGTCAAAAAAAACTTCAAGGCGATTTAAAGAATAGGCACAGTTCAGGATTGGATGGAATAAATAAAGCATGGATTGGACATGCAAGTATCCAATGCAGCGGTAAATTTATATACCAGGTCCAAGTCCACCATACATACATTGCAACATACACAAAGTCCGAAAAGAACAGACAGCATAATGACTGTACCAAAACATGGTGAGTATGTCTGTGACTGAAATAAATGCAAGGACAAAATAGACTGTAACCAGATGCGCATGGTGCACATCGCGCCTTGGAGTATCGAATGCCTGCCAAGGATTGCTGTGATCACATCACATGATATGGACCCCTGAAACACTGTTTTGGATGGCTACATTTTGATTTTACATTGAAGTCCAGATTGCTGGGCTTGTGGGTCATTGCGAAATGTCAATTGGTATCACTGGTTTGCTAATGAGCAATAATTTTAGAGGGAATTCCTACATGGGTCTCTGAGTTTGGGCGAGGATGAGGAAAGGGGAGAAACATGGTGGCCAGAAAAAGAAGAAGAAGGGTAGAGGCAAGAAAGTTCTTATGAATAAGAAGGTGGGAGTGTGGTGTAGAACACAAAGTGGTATAATATGTTTGCCTCAGCCTAGTGCAGTTTGCTCTGGGATTAGGACCCGTGCTGCCTGCTCCATTCCTCAGGTATGCTCGGTACTCTACATCTCTAAATCACATGTTTCAGTTGTGCTTTTCAATGTCCTTGTTTATATTTTGCTATTGATTTAGTTTGAATCATATGTTTCCCTTAGATTTTTCAATGCCATTGTTTCTGTTCTGGTATTGGCTTGGTTTAAGTTGTTTTGGACATTTTTTGTGCGTAAAATATCTGTATTGCTTATGCTCAAGCTGCCTTGGGTATTTTTTCTTCAATTGATCAATGAGTTGGTTTTTGGGCTTTTAACTGTGGATTATACGCATGGCCTTTTCATTGTAGCAGGATAGCTGACCACCAAATTATACCATATTAATAGTGTAAATTCGTTACTAGATTATGTGATTTTGAGCTGGTGAGGTTCCGCGTTCAATCACTAACCTACATTTATCAAGACACTTGAGTAGAAATCTCCACCGGGGACAAATTCTGCAACAATAATACACAAAGGTTAACACAGGCCAGACAATCCCTAGGACTTGGAAATTGAACCTAATTGCAAGAGAAATTTGTCAGTTCTACAAAAGCTAAAATCCCAATTGTTTCACCTAAAGGTATCCCGCAAGAGATTTGTCCCTACAATTATTGGGGTAACCCATACTACTATGTGGTGCAATTTGATAGTTAGTAATCCTTTGCCCTTTAAATCATTCTTATCTAGAAAACTTATAGCTATTCAGATGACGTTTAAAAGGGCTACCGCTAGTAGTTTTAGCTGTCAGGCTCAGTATCTGGTGGCTCTGATTTCAGCTTCAATGTGTTTTTGCACACCTCTAGAGCGTCAGGGTTTGCAGTGTATGCAATTTCATGAAATAATCACGAGAGCAATACTCTTCAGTGTTGTACATCATCAAGCAAAGTAACAGGAGATCTGCTCCTAGCCGGCTGGTTTTGTTTGCTGTACTGCAGCAATACAACTCTCTCAAAATACTATTCACTAGGCTTCATCTCATTACCTGCAATTCTGAACTGTAAATATTTGATACTCCAAGTAACTCTGAATTTTCCCATTCATTATATAGATGAAGCTGCACCATGGCCATCTGAGAACTTCTTTCCGCTACTTATTACTCTCTATAATGGCTCCCAAATGAGGGTCCACTTGTCATTTTTATATGTGGAAAACCGGCTCTACTTAATATTTGATGAAAAAGAAAACATTTCGAAGAAAAATAAATAAAATCCTTGAAATGAGAACACTGTCCGTGGAAAACCAACCCTATCTGGGAATGCACCTGCAAACCTTTGTTCCTGCATTGTAGAGAGGTGCCAGGCTGGACTTCACTGTTCAGATGGGTTAGGTATATTTTGAACACTTTTCCAGCTATGCTTTGGAATAGATTCTGAGATGTTTGTCTGTCATTTCCTTTTGTTCTTTAGTTTGAGTCTTATATCAGTACTATGTTGAAGCCCACTGTCTAGTTTTTGCCACAAAGCCCTTTGAAAATGATCTATGGATTTAGCATCTCTGCCCTTGTTAATAGTTTTGGGCAACTCAAAGTAGCACACAATTTCTTTGAAGAAAAATCAGCTATTTGCTCACATACGGAGTCTTTTTACATAGACTAAAATTGCCTTCCTAATAAATTTGTCTGTGAGAACAAAACTGTTAGGAATAAGGTGTCTCAATCTTTGATATCCTAGCATTGATTTTTTAATGATTTAATGTTGAAATTATATTTGATAATTATCCCATGTTGCATTGTGAGTTACAACTTGTACTTTCTAATTCCGAGGAGGAGTCAAGTTGGAAGTCACCATTTACTAGTGGAGTTGTGCATGAAGGCATTTTCTATTTCATACTGAGTTTGCATCGAATGTGAGCACTTTGGAGGCGCAGTTATATTTTGGCAGGTGCAAGTTTTACATGTGCAGGTTTAGTGACAATTGGCAATTGAATATTGCATGTGTTAACATGTGGAAATTTATCGTTATGCATGTGTAGTGGTTTTGGCGCTTTCTATGTTGCATCTTTAGCTTTGGGTGTTGGATTTTAGAAATGTCTAATTAATGCATTGTAAGCTCCTATATATTGAGCACTTGTATTTTGGAGTTGTATGTTGATGTTTGTTGAAGTACTGTTTTGTTGCCGAAATTACTCCAAAATCAAGAAAAAGTGTGAAAACTTCTGCAAGAGCATAGCTCTGCAATTATATTGTAACTTGTTTGTTGTTGCTGAATAATATAATTGAGCTGTGTTTTGGAGTGTGGGGTTCTTCTCCCGAAAGGGTTTTCCCCACGTAAAATTATGTGTTATGTTTTCATTGTTTATCTGTTTATAATATGTATGTGCATTTAAATTTGTAACTGTTTAAGGTTTAAGAAATTTTCTGCAACTATTCTTCTGCTTGGATTGGTGTAGGAAGATTGGATTGATGTAGGAAGCATCTTCCGTGCACTCGACTTCCTTTCAAAAACAGGTCTTACAATTCACATTGATGCCAACCTTAGATCCTATCTAGTATCAACAAAAAGACAAATACATATTTTATATTTATATCCCAGGCTTGTGAGGCTAAAAGAATCTTTAATCTATTACACAACAGTTATCCTCACCAAATGTTACCATAACAAATTCATTTCTCCTTCATGTGAGATGTGCCACGCAAGAGGAATCCATTCTATGTTTACAATGTGCTTCCATCAATACCAACAATATTATGGTAGAATTTGATAAATCAACTAGAAATCATATGCATTTTTTACTTCCTCCAATCCTTTAGAACTAATTTCACATTAGTCTTCATCAAAATCATAAGTGGGGACAATTGAAGAGAGCAACCAAGGAGGAGCTTTGAGGTGGATGAGGGAGACAAACAATCACCCTCCATTGTCGACCTTGGATCAGCTTACTCTTCTAGAATCGACTCTGATTAGTGTTCTTTGTTGCATATGATCAGATTATCCTCTTTTTTCCTTTTCATTGTGGTTTTGCTTGGTTATGTATTGGTTTATGTTGGGGGACGGGTGCTCGGGTTGGTTTTTGATTAAGGGTTTTAGAAAGGTTTTAGGGTCAAATAAACTTTAATTTTTGCCTTTTTGAATTGAGTATCTGGTTGGTTATTTTCTTTTTTTGGGTAGGTAGAGACTGGTGTACTTCCTGGGAAAAAATATTTTGGAGTGTGGGAATTTATGGAGGAAGATGGAGCTGATAAAGTGGAAGAAGATGGAGAAAATAAAGAAGAGGATATAGAGCATAAGAAGAAATCATATAGAGAAGTCCTTAACAGTGAAGAGCAATTGGAGATTTCTGCAAAAGCTAAGTTCAAGGTGAAGGAAGCCAAAGGTGATGGAGGAATCCTCAGAGGTGAACAAGTAGGAGGAGAAAACAGTAAGGTGTCTCCTCCCTCAAAAATTCTCCTCATGGAGCCTAACATAGATATGTATTCTGTAGTTTCCAAAGAAGAAACAAGGTTAAAAAAATGTTGCTTGTAATTGCCCGTTTAATTCCTAAATGTGTGCAATCAATGTTTCAAAAGAAATCAATAAAGATAAATAACATTACACCAAACTCGCATTAGATAAAGATTAAATTGTTAAGAATGGTCAACCAACATATGAAGGGTTGTGTCCCTTGAGCAAGAGAAGGGATATAAGGAAGGTAGATCTAGAAGGAAAAGAAAGGGGAGGAATTATTAGGACCGATTACAAGTAATAGACAGCAGCACTAACAAATTAACTTATTTAAAATTAAATTATCATTCTCATGCAGCGATGAAGAGTTGTAACTATTGAAAAGGCAATAGAGGTGAAGAGGTGTGACTCCCTCAAACTTGAGATATAAAAGAGAGAGCATTTCATTTGAGAAAGACATCCATAACATCATTCAATGATTCAATTGAGAATAGAACCTTATGTGACTTTGCAAGATAATTAAATTATGTTCTCAAGAGTAGTGATGATGTGAGAAAGGTTGTAACTGTTTCAAATGTGAAAAGTTGTGACTTCCTCAATAATAAGATATAAAAGGGAGATCATTTCCTTGTGGAGAAATCATCAATGGGGAATAAATCTATCAATCAATTGAGAAATCAATTATCATTCTCATTTATTATGAAGGGTGGTGACTTACTTATTGTGAAGGGTGGTGTCTCCTTCAAGAAATGAATATAAAGGGCAAATCAATTCATTGATTTTTAATCAGGAACCATCTCTCATCCATCCATCAAAAAATCAGCAATCATCACTCATCTATCCATCAAGAAATCAAGCAATCATCACTTATCTATCCATCAAGACATCAAGAAATCAAAATATCAAAAAGATCAATCAAGCAAACAGCAATAAGTCTATCAATACATTCAATCATCAAATCATTCAAGCATCAATCATTCAATCATCAAAACATTCAATCATCAATTCATCCAAGTAAGACACATTCAAATATCAATTCAACATATCAATCAAGGGATCCAATTGGAAAAAGGAAAATAAGGAATTGAAATATATGATATCCTTTAGAAATAAATATTGGTTTCAGTAAGAATATTATTGGGAATAGCCATATATATATATATATATTTATTTTAATTGCGAAAATCAAGTTATTACAGCCTCTTGTAAGTAAATCTATTATAATTGCATAATGATATTTTATTAACATTTAATATAGCAGATTCCTTTAGCAATCTAGTTTGAATTTATAGAAGTGTTTTGCAAATAGGGAGGCCAATCAACCTTTTGAGTCACAAGATGTTGAAGGACTAGGATTTCTTAATATCAAGCACGCTACCCTGAGATGGATGAATTGGAGGTTCTTCCATACTTGTAGGTTGGGAGGCCAAATGGTGCTCTTGGGCTTGATTGAAGAGGACAACCTTCATGCATCTTATCAAGCATGCCACCCCGAGATGGATGAATTGAGGGTTCTGCCATACTCGTGTGC
>VDFB02069558.1:0-53329 GCA_007258455.2 Sequoia sempervirens
ATGTTTGTTTTCAGGAAGGACACATCTTGTATAAGACATAAGTTGATTGTTTTGGTTATTGCTTTTGGTAATTTGTTTGATTGACTTAATGATATAGTTGACTTGTCCATCTTGTTGATGCGTGACTTGATGTGATGTGCTGACAATTGATTGTGTTTGATGACGAACCCTAAAGGACTGATCTTGTGCGGCCTCGGGGGCTCATCGATTAATGGCCTTTCCTACATTATACACATAGAGACCTCATAGTTCGACTAGACTTTGACTAACAAGACTGACTGAAAAAGATTTAATTGATTTGAATATATCTGATGTGTGTGATAATGAATGTGGTAAACCCTAATGGACTGACCTAGTGTGGCCTTGGGGGCTCATTAATTGATGGCCTTGCCTACGTTATACATGTAGAGACCTTGTAGTTCGACATGACCAATGACCTTGTCTTATAGACAAATAGATTGAGTCATGATATACAGACAAACCTAAAAGGACTGACCTAATACCTTAGGGGCACATCAAAAAATGGCCTTGCCTATGTCTAGTCATAGAGGCAATGTAGTTTGACAAATGACAAAGACTGACTGATGCGACTGAATCTGACTCTATTTTTTTTGGATTTTTTTTTAAAGGTTTTGATTTTTTTGTCTTTTTGAAGTTTTATGATGTTTTTTTATTTTTTCTGGACATTTTGCGATGTTCTTGGATTTTCTCAATAGTTTTATGCCCTTATAACTATTGAAGTTGAGAAATACAACCTCACAGAACCCAACGAACACCTGCAAACAAATAGCCTATCACATAGAAGAGATAACAAAAACACAAGATAGTGCTGCAACGCCCATAAAAGCAAAATGTATATAAACAAATTAAGTAATTACAAAGGAGATAATTCTTATGAAGGAGATCAAAACCTTAAAGGAGAGTAATTAATAGTGTAATTAGTGGTATGTGGTCCTAAGATTTAGCAAGTGAAAATAAAGTAAAGGTGACAATTAATTGTAATCAACATGATTAAATTAATTAAATGGTAATTAATATTACTCAACATATAAGATGAACTTAGGGAGAAGCTAAAAAACTAAGGATGAAATGCATGAAAGCAAAGATGGGTCTCGAAAAAAAAGCCATATGAGGTACCCAAATACAACCAAATCTTTGTAAAGTGGAGAAAATAGAGAAAACCTCATGGGAAAAACTTTGCTCCAAAAGAGATGAAAAGCATGCTAAAAGCATGAAGGAAGGAAGGCCTCACGGGCCCCAGGGACAACCTTCACTTGGCTCTTTCAGTGAAGATAGGCGTGGTGGCGTAAAAGGTTTCTGGCAGAGGAATATGTTTGCAGCACATTACTTACCTGTTGGGAATGTACTCCAAGATGAGAGAACCATCCTCAATCAATTTCCTGATGAAGTGCATGTGGATCTCAATGTCCTTTGTCCGTTTATGCTCCATTGGATTGCGGGAAATGTGTATAGCACTTTGATTGTCACACCAAAGAACAGTGGGACTATCAGGAGGAAACCCAAATTCTGTCATCAATTGCTGAAGCCATAAAATCTCCTGACTAGCTAACACCACTGCTCGATACTTAGCCTTTGTAGATGATAATGCAATAGCAGATTGCTTCTTGCAAGACCCTGTGATAGGACCAAAACCAAGGAAAAAAACAAAGCTAAAAGTGGACTTCCAATCATCAACGTCACCAGCCCAATTTGAGTCAGTGAAGCCAATAATGTGAGGGGCTCTTGATGTGTAGTGAATGCCATACTATGTGGTGCCCTAAATGTACCTCAAGATATGTTTGGTTGCTTGCCAATGGATCTCATGAGGATCATGTGAGAACCTAGAGACAAGACCAACCACAAAGGAAAGATCAGGATGGGAATGCGTCAGGTACAACAAATTCCCAACTAATTTCCTGTATAATGTAGAGTGTACTGAAGTAGTAGAGCAAGTGGAAGACATAACAACACTTGAGTGAAATGGAGTGGGGGTAGGATTGCAATCAAGAATGCCAAATCTATGGAGCAAATCAAGAGCATACTTCTGCTAATAAATGGAAATCCCATCTGAAGACTGAATAACCTGTAGACCAAGAGAATAGTGCAAAAGATCGAGATCTATCATCTCAAACTGCTCTTGAAAGCTCTATGAACACTTTAAATCATAGAAGATGAGCTACCTGTAAGAATGAGATCATCAACATATAGCACAAGGATGAAAAGATCACCCTCTTGACGCTAAATGTACATTGTGGGATCAAAATGACAACATGCAAAAAAGAGTCCATCTTCTCATACCAAGCCCGAGGGGCTTGTTTGAGACCATACAATGAATGCCAAAGTTTGCAAACCAAAGAAGTGTCCTGCACAAAACCCTAAGGCTGCTCCATATAGATTTCCTCATGTAGGTCCCCATGCAAGAAGACACTCTTCACATCCATCTGAAAAAGTGTTCATCCCTATGAAGTTGCTAGTGATAGTATAAAGTGAATAGAATTCATCTTGGAAATAGGAGCAAAGGTCTTAGAGTAATCAATACCCTGAACCTGAGAAAACCCCTTCGCAACAAGATGTGCTTTGTACTTATCTATCAAACCATCTGCAAAAAACTTGGTATGGTACACCCACTTGCACCGAACCAACTTTCTTCCCTTAGGAAGATGACAAAGATCCCAAGTATTATTCTTCATCAAGGAAGAATACTCCTCCTCCATAGCCCCATCCCACTCAGGGTGACTTGTCGCCTCTAAAATTCTCTAATATTCTTGGAGATGATCTAATGCCTTTTGTCTCCATTCATGTAGGAACTCTAGCTCATGTAGTCTTGACACACGGTATTCTTCATTGTCAAAATTCCCTTTCAAATATACCCTTAGGGAAGGAATCTTGACCTCAATAGGCAAGATGGCCTCAAAACCAAATACCAAGGAATATGGATAGGTGCTCGTGGGAGTACGGATGCTTGTGCGGTAAGCCCATTAGGCAGGGTTAAGCTATAAATGCCAATCATGACCAACATCATTGACAGTATTTTTGAGGATTCTGATGATTGAAAATTATTAGATGCCTCAGCTTGGTTGTTACCTTGTGGGTAATATGGGTTGGAAAAGTGATGTTGGATATGGAATTCTTCGTAGAGATGATAGACTTCTTGGTTCTTTAATGGATGACCATTATTTGTGATTATGGATTGAGGGACACCATACCAACAAATGATATAGTTAAGGATAAACTTAGAAATCTATGTGTCGGTGATGTATGTCATAGGAATGGCTTCAATCCACTTGGAAAAGTATTCAGTTGCAGTAATAATGAATTTATGACCATTCGATGATGTAGGATGTATCTTACCTATGATATCGAGTCCCCATTAGGAAAAGGGCCATGGTGATGTTATTGGATGGAGTTCCTGTGCTGGTGCATGTATCAAGTCTCTGTGTACCTGGCATTGTCAACATTTATTGACAAAGACATATGAGTCCTTTTCCATTGTAGTCCAATAATAGCCTAGTCTCATAATCTTTTTAGCTAAGGTAGGACTGCTAGAATGGGATCCACATATACCCTCATGTACCCCACACAAGGTTGATTGTGCTTCTTTAGTATCAAGACATCTCAATAGGGTATTGTCTAAGGCACATCTATAAAGGGTATCTTTGATGATGGTATACTTAGTTGACTTACGGATAAATGTCCTATGTTGGTTTTTTGAAAGGTGAGGGGGTAGGATTTCAACATGGAGGTAGTCATATATATCTTTGTACCACGGGGAATTGGGACCAATAATTTCACAAACCATCTCCAAATCTGGGATGTCAAAAGCAGGGACCAAAAGGTTTTCTACCAAAAAATCAAATTTAGGCGGGTTGCTAGGTATGCCCAAGAGCGAAGCAATAGTTGCCATGGTGTTTGTTTCCCTATTCCGAATGCGAGGTATTTGATGAAAGTCAATTTTTTCAAAGTATTGTTTGAAACTATCTACCATTCGTTTGTTTGGAGAAAGCTTTTCATTTTTGGTTTCATAATCATCATTAACTTGTCAGATTACCAGTTGAGAATCACCATAAACTTGTAGGTGCTTAATCTTCCATTTGATTGCCATGCGTAATCCTGTCACAACAACCTCATATTTTGCTATGTTATTGGTACATGGAAAAGCTATCCTGAATGACTTAGGAATAGAGTCACCTTGTGGTGTGATAAACAATATATTGGTCCCTGAACCATGATTTATGTGGGACCCATCAAAGTATAACTTCCATGTCATTCCCATGTCAAGAGTGAATATGAAATCATCAGGAAAATCTGCAAGTAGAGGATGATCTGCCTTTGTTGGTGCATCGGCCAACTGGTCAGCAATAACTTGTCGTTTTATAGATTTTCTCTCTACATACTAGATATCATATTCACTAAGTTACATTACCCATTTGGCCAGTCATCCTATTAACGCTACTTTGTTAAGGGGATATTTCAAAGGATCTATATTCATGACCAACATTGTTTGGTGGTTTAACATGTAGTGCCTAAGTTTTTGAGTAGTAAATACTACTACAAGACATGCACGTTCAATGGTACTGTAATTTAGCTCATAACCTACCAAAGTGTGGCTAGTATAGTATACTACCCTTTCATGATCCTCATTGTCATTTTGTGCAAGCAAGGCTCCTAGTGTTGATGTGGTTGCTGAAATTTAGAGAATCAAAGGTCATCCTTTTGTAGGTGGCATTAACACTGGTGGTGTGAGTAGGTAATCCTTGATCAATTGAAAATATTCTTGGAATTTACCTGTCCATACAAATGGTACTCCTTTTTTGAGTAGATGTTGGAAGGGGTGTGTTTTATTTGCTAACTGCACTATGAATCTTTTGATAGACTACAGTCTCCCTTGTAGTGTCCTTAGTTGATTGATATTAGTTGGTGGAGGCATGTCCATTATAGCTTTCACTTTTTCTATGTCCACTTTAATGCCTCGTCTAGAAATTATATATCCTTGAAGTTTTCCTGATTTCACACCAAATACACATTTCCTTGGATTTATCCTCACTTTGTATTCTTCTAGTCTTTGAAAAATATTATCTAAGACTTGTAAATGATCAACCCTTGTTAATGATTTAGCCATCAGATCGTCCACATAATCTTCCATGAGAGTGTGTATGAGGTCATGAAAAATAGTTGGTTGGTCTTAGGTTGGTCTTCAATTGCAATTTTGATATGATTATATCCTGAGAAACCATCCATAAGGGATAACATTTCATATTCTGAGTTGTTAAGTCCACAATCATGTCAATATTCAGCACAGGAAAGTCATCTTTAGGACATGATTTGTTTATATCTCTGAAGTTTGTATAGATGCGGATGCCCCCTATTGGTTTTGTCCCTGGTACAAGATTGGAAATCCAATCTGCATAGTCAATTGATTTGACAAAGCCAACATCCAACAATTTCTTTAGTTTAACCTTGACTAGTAAACCAATTTGTGGGTGTATTTTTCTTAACTTCTGCTTCACGGGTTTAGCACCTAGTTGTAGTGGTAGATGATGTAATACAAGTTCAGGATCTAGTCCATACATGTTAGCATATGACCATGAAAAGTTGATCTATCTTTGTGTTAAGAAGGTGTGAAATTCAGGTTGCTTTGTTTCTGTCAAGGATGTTGCAAAATAGATTAGCTGAGGATTTTCTTCATTTCCTATGTTGATTTCCATAGATTCTTCAACTAACATGGGTGAATTTTCCTAAGCAATGGGGAGAATGTTCAAACCTCCATCCTTAGGTGTCTCAGAGAGGTTTTTTCCCTCAGATGCATCATTATTTTTTTCTTTTTCATTGTCCAAAGGTGCCTTTTGGTTTTCATCTAGGGACTCGACATTTTTATTCTTTTCACTATTTTTCTTATTTTTACGATTGGAGGGTTGAATAGATTCCCTAAAATAAGCCATGTTGTCCAAGTCTATGGTAAATCCAGCCTTATGATCACCACTAGGTATGCCTTCTCTTAGTCCCAGGAACTTAGCTATTGCTTCATTGTTCTCAAAAATATCTAAGATGGGTGTGTCTTGTTGATCCCAATCGATAAGTTGGGCATATACTAAGGGCATGTCATCATCATAAGTATTAAAATTCAAAGGGTTCAAGGTAAAAGATGAGTTGTTTACATAGTCACAAAATTTTCTTACCAAATCCTCTTTACTCTTTTTCTTGGGCATAGGTAAATTATGAGGTGGGCCTATTGTCAAGGTTTGGTTATCAAAAATGGATTTGTTAGGTTCCCAAGAGGCAATATCAAGGGATTCCCAATAGTAATTTTTAAAGCATTCCTCTTTTGTCAAGGCCATTTGTGGACAAGAGTTCAATGGATTTTGTGAGAATTTTAGCATTTGGTCAAGTTCTCCAAATAGTTTATCAAGGTCCATGACAGAGGTAGAGGGTAGGGAATCCCACTCATATTTTTTAGAGTTGGGGGAATCACAATAGGGTTGGTGAGATGGCTCATTGGATATCTCGATAACTTCAGAAGCACTTACTTCCTCTTGTTAAGGTAGTGTGGTACTAGAAACGCCAATCTGGAGCAGTTGAAACCCAAGCCCTAGGCATTTCGGCCACTTAGAAACAATGATAGATTCAGTCCTCACATTCTAATGTAAACCTAACTTGCTATGTTGATCATATCCTTTGCTTTGCATTATCGTGAATTTTTTTCCATATTGATATGTAGGTATATGAGCAAGTGGAGGAGGTTTTTGTCTTCTTTGTATAACCAAGAGGTCACATCTTCTTCATTTATGACTTCTTTATTTAGTTCCCCCAATTTTGTGAAAGTCGTTGTGGGAGGGATGTGTATGGTGACCATTGATTGTCTCCTATCTATTGTAGGTAAACCGTATGATTTTGGAGGAACCAAATGGTTGACACAATAAGATTCCTTCATGTGATACTCTCCACAACCCTTATCTTGGATCTCAACCTTAGGAATGGAAGGTATTGATTGGAAAATGGATTTTTTGGAAAGAGTGGATGGATCGACATAGTGAGAAGGATTGGATGATGAAGCTTCTTGGTTTAGAGGCACCTGATGTTGGGGTATCCCTCATAGGTTAGTGTAATATTGGAAAGGATCTGGGTTACCATCTATTGTAATCTCAGTGCCATTGTATGGGAATTTAAGACAATGATGGTATATGGAAGGGACTTCCTTCATAGCATGTATCCAAGGTCTACTGAGTAAAAGGTTATATGAAGAATGAGATCCAAGACTTGGAAATTGGTATCCAGAACAACAGGACCAATTCTGATGGGAAGTGTTACAATTCCTTTAGATTTTTGTTCTTCATCATCATATGCCTTGATGAAAATTCTCTTAGTAGCGTCCACACATGCCTCTAAGAAACCTAACGCCTTAACCAAATTCAAGGTGCAAAGATTCAACCTTGCTCCTCGTCTACCAAGACTTGTCTAACTTTCATTTTATGAAAAAGGACTTCAAGGTGCAAAGGGTCATTATGGTTTGTCTTCTCGATTGCATAATCTTGTTTAGAAAAGGTAGCATGATGATTGTTTGTTAAGTAGCCTACCATCTATTGGAAACCATTGACATCAAGGTTGTTGGGGACAGTCCTGCTTTGTAAAGCCTTGTCTAGAATAGATCAATGATTAGGAGAGATACACAATAGTTCCAAGATAGGGATTTGGGTTGGGGTCTTCCTCAATTGGTCAAGTAAGTTATACTGAGGCTTGGAGGTCTGTGGTGGTTTCTTTGATGGAGGGCCTTAGATGGTTATCTTGGTTCGGTGAGTGTTGACAACACACTCAGGAGTTTTCTTTATGGTAATCGTATTGACATGCTCATCGACGGCTCAAAGGTGATTTATGATTGGGCCACTATAATCATGCTTGGTACTAGTGTAGTTGGCTGAAGTATTGGCCTTATTTCCTTAACTGGGGGCTTTTCCTTTCCCATGGTCATGCAATGGATCATATAAGAGCTTGTGATCAGTGTTTGAAGAAAATAGTGTATGATATTCTTCAATTGTCAGAAATTTTGTAGGCTATGTCCCTTAGTTCTATGAAAATCATAAAAGGCATTGTCATCCCACCAAAAGGGTTTAAATTGTCTTGGATCATATTGTCTTGGCACTTGAAGCTGTATGAGGTTGTGTTCCAAAAGTTGTTTGAAGACTGATTTGATTGGTTCCCCTAGGGGAGTGAACTCATGTTTTGGAAACCTCCTTTGTTGTTGTGGTCGTTGGGTGTTTTGGGAAATGTTGGGTGTTTTATTTATGGTGTTGAGTGTGTTGGTAGAGGGGTTATGTCCCTGTAGCGTGTTGACTGGTCTTGCTTGTAGGGTTTTAGCATCAACAATCCCATCATTGCTAATGTTTTTGTTCTGAAACCAAAACTTATTTTTGTCATTAGGGGTGTTTTGCACATTTGGATTTCTGTTGGGTGTCTTGAGTTCACCTCTATCAATGAGACCTTTTTCTAGTATGATGCCCTTTTCCACTAGTTTCGCAAAGGACTGCAACAATGTACTCTTAAGTCACTTCTCAGTTTAGAATTGAGGTTTTCAAGGAATATAGTGACCTTCTGTTTCTTAGGTATTTCCATAGGACATCGACTGGCTATACTTCTCCATCTTTAGAAGAAGGTGATAAAATTTTCTCCTTCATCTTGTGTAGTGTGACACAAGGTTGCTATGGTAATTTCGTTGTCGATGTTAAAGGAGAAATGTTCGATAAATTTTTTTGCCACTTCACCCCATGATTTTATGCCACATTGGAGCCCTAAAAATCATTTAAGTGCAATTCCAATAAGACTTCTCAGAAATAGTCTCATAAGATAAATGGGGTCGTATGTGATATCTATGCACATCGTGGAAAATTCCCTTATGTGTTCAATTGGATTACACTTTGCGTTATACTTGGGAAAATTTGGTATAACATACCCATGTGGGAAAGGTGTCATGTATAATGATTTGTCAAAGGGAAATGGACATAAGTCCTTTGCTAAAAAAGTTCTCTTGTTAGACACTGCCACATTATCCATCTATGTTTGAAGGGCTTGCATTTGTGTTTGTAGGACACCAACTTGAGTTAATGATGTGTTAGTTGGATTGTTTGGGTGGGTCTATGTACATGTTTTGAAATCCAACATTTTGTGATAGGTTTTGGTTAAGTGTTGGTATGTAAGGTGGATTTTGATTTGGAATGTTAGTGAATGGGTTTTGACTTGGAATTTGTGAGAAGGAGTTTTGATTTGGAATTTGTGTGAATGGGTTGTGACTTGACGTTGGTTGATTAGGAATGGGGATGTTTTGTGAAGGGATGGGTCAGCTTCCATATTGAAAGGAGGGTATGTTTCCTATCTGTGAGACCCCACTCTATGGTATAGTACTAGTGATGTTGACACTTGGTATAGCTGTTGTTTGTGGTATGGTACCAATGACATTAACACTAGGTATAGGAGCTGCCATTTTAGGTCTTTTGTTCCCAACAAGAGGACTGAAGGGATTGGACAATGATGCCCCTATGGTGAAATTTAAACCCTGTGTCGTGCTAGATGTACCAAATAGTGACGTATGTACTATTGAGGCACTCTATGTAGGTACACCAAATGGTATGGCTGCAATTACTTAAGGTGTAGTGGTACTAGTAGTTGTCATGTTTGTCCCTTGGGTGGATGTAGTTTGTAGGGTATCGATGTCAAATCCAGGAGGTAACTTGTCACCTTTTGCTAGCAATTTGGCTAATTATCGTTGAGGATCATTTGCTAGATAGTCATCTACAAAGGAGGTAAACTCAGGATCTTGTACAACAACATCTATGTCTCCCACTACAATGCGTCCTTGTGGGTCTATAGTGACGAATTTATCTAATACAGTTTGTGAGGTCTCGATGTGGATGTCCCTTGAAAGGGGGTTGAGAATGGATTGATGAAATCATTTGGATCAACTATCTTTTCTCTCTTTTTCCTTTTAGACCTTGTTTAAACCATGTAAGATAAGCTCACAGTACAAGTGATGCAAAAACTATGTCTATCAATGGTATGAATTTAGTCTATGTTTTTGGGATTTTCTGGATATAAGGAATGAATGCAACTATTTTTTTTGTATTTTCGTGCGAATAAGGAATGTCTAAAATGATGTTGTCCTAGGATGACAGTGTCTAAGTATGCAAAAGTCTAAGCAAACTTCTAAGGTTATCAATTTTGGAAGACTCTAAAAGAGGTTACCAACCACCTAAAATTTAACCTAGGTTTCAATTTAGTTTTGACAAGGAACCTTCATAGGACTAGGACCCAAAAGACAAGGTGAGCTCCCAAACATGACTGATGAGCTGAAACGACTCACGTATGGGACAAGGATATGTGAACAAATGACTAGGTTCAATGATAATGTTCATTGAAGCAAGGGTTTGTGAAAATTTGACCTATTCTAAGATTTACAAAGGATGATTTCCCTAAAAGTTTGATCTATCTGAAGGTAATTAAGACCCCTAAGATGAAACTAAAATTTACAACTAGGATGCCTATCACTATGGCTAAATGATACCTAAAGGATGAAATTGTGCAAAGTATGAGCAAAATTTATGGTTTCTGTCCAAGGATCACTATAAAAGGATAAATCAAAGACTACTATGACTTTTTGGTTTCAGTTTGTGATAAAGAATTTTGGTTTTCTGGTAATCAGACAATTGCAGTCTAGGATGGAAGATGTGTCACATAAGATAGCAGATGCGGTTCTTTGGGTCATATGCGAGTTTTTGGTAAGCTATGTCTCAGGTTTGTATCAGGAAAATGTGACTCACTATATTAGATGCGACTTAGGATTTGTCAGATGCGGTTTTTCAGACTTAGACTGTGTACTAGTAAACAAGGTTGGGGTTTGTGACATGGCATATGCTTCGTTCCAGATTGTAGATGTGACTCACCAGATCAGATGGATCATAGAGGGTTTCAAATGCGGTTTTCCAGTATCAGAGGTGTTAGCAGACTCGACATATGTGACTCAATAAGTAGATGTGACATTCTTGTAAGCAGATGTAATTCAATAATGCAAATGCAGTTTACTAGTAAACAAATGCGACTCACTGGGAAAAATGTGGTTTACTATTTTACTAGTACAAAAACAACAATATATGACTAAATAAACTACTAAAAATTGCATATAAATGACTAATTTTAGTCACGTGACCATTAGTAGTTTATTGCTGATCATTTATAATGCGACCAAATTTATGACTAAACTGTTGTAGTCATTTATCTAGTCATTGATTTGGTCATTGATTTAGTCATTGATTTAGTCGTTAATTTAGTCATTGATTGTTGTTAATTGGTCATTTATTTAGTCATGATAGTCATTTATTTAGTCATTAATTTATTCATATATTTAGTCATTTATTATTGTTAATTGGTCATTTATTTAGTTATGGTAGTCATTTTATTTAGTCATGGTAGTCATTTATTTAGTCATGGTTTAGTCATTTATTTAGACATGTTAATCATTTATTTAGTCATTTATGAACTAATGCTTTCAGATGTATATGCAAACTCTTATGTTTGGAGAATGCTATTACAATAACTAGTCTATGAAATTGAAAACCAAGAGAAAATTATGTTGTGATTGAATAATATAAAACGTTAAAGCTCTTATGTTATTAAAACTTCAACAAATTTGGGATTGAAACAACATTGGAAAATAATTCTCTATATATTCAAATTGTATATAAAATATGTTACAAAGAACTCTATATATAGAGTTTTGAATACAAAATCTTTTGCAGTATACAAACTGCTGATTTATTATACTTTTAAAATTGAAAAAAAAACTAAAACTAAATGGTGTGAATGTATGTCTTCAGTGATGCCACTATTGCACATGAGATGGGCAATAAATGCATCTAGTAAGGCATTGGTTTTGCATTTTTTCCATGCTCTGTACCTATCCACAATCAAAAAATAAACATATTACTAGGTAGCATAAACAACAAATATCTTAAAAGCAGATACCCATAAGCATTAGAGTAAGTCTAATAAATAAAAATACATAGAATTAATGATATTACAAAAGAAATGCATTTGCAAAAGAATTAATATCAGAATAATATCTTAAATATTACTAGTTTATCAGAGCAATATCTTTTTGCTATGTATTGTCCATAAACATATTACTAAATAGTTGTAAACAATGAATATCTTAAATGCAAATACCCATAAGCATTAGAGTAAGTCTAATAAATAAAAATGCATAGAATTAATGATATTGCAAAAGAAATGCATTTGCAAAAGAATAAATATCAAAGTAATATCTTAAATATATTACTAGATTATCAAAGTAAGTCTAATAAATAAAAAATGCATAGAATTAGTGATATTGCAAAAGAAATAATCTCTACTTTTTCGATTTTGGATTCAATTATTGTATTATTCTTTAAATCAAATCACCACAATATCTTGAAAAATTAAATTTCATTCTAAATTTAAATTAAATTCTAATTTCTAATTTAACAATTACTAATTTAGATATAAAAGCAACCTTTCTTTTTTAGTTTTTCTTTTCTAATGAAAAAAAAAACTAAAAAAGAAAGATTGCTTCAAAAAAACTAAGCTAGTAATAAAATTATTTAAGAAATTTCATTCTAAATTTAAATTAAATTTCTAATTCTAATTTAACAATTACTAATTTAGATATAAAAGCAACCTTTCTTTTTTAGTTTTTCTTTTCTAATGAAAAAGAAAAACTAAAAAAGAAAGATTGCTTAAAAAAACTAAGCTAGTAATAAAATTATTTAAGAAAAACTAAAAATTCAATTTTATTCTAAATTTAAATTAAATTCTAATTTCTAATTTAGATATAAAAGCAACCTTTCTTTTTTTTTTTCTTTTCTAATGAAAAAGAAAAACTAAAAAAGAAAGATTGCTTAAAAAAACTAAGCTAGTAATAAAATTATTTGAGAAAAACTAAAAAAATTATTAGAATGTCTCTTATAACTAAAATTCTATTGTAATAAAATTATTTAAGAAAAACTAAAAACTTCAAAAAAACTTAAATGTATATTATAGCTCAGTGAATGGAAGATACACTATGAAGCTATGAATGTGCTCAAAATTATTGAAAGCACAGTGAGAATAAAATGGGTTCAAGAATACAAGCCTAGATTATTTACAAAATCTACTTCAAGAACAAAATCTGAAAATGAATGAAAATAGGATAAAGATTTTAGAAAATGTCAAAAGTTGTGATATTAAGTGGAAAGAAGTTTAAACAAAGCCCTCTATTAAAATCAAGATTTCCAATAAATATAATAATTCTCTTAGTTATGAAGGTGCTCTCTGAGAATTGAAACACACTTTGGCTGCTCTTGTCGGATCTGTCATTCATCCCATTCACAATTAGACACTTTACTTGGATGAAGAGCATAAAAGAAAATTAAAGAAAGAATTTCAGGGCATGCCATTTATATAATTTTTGGAGTTTCCTTTGTGGAAACGTCAAGTATACAAAAGTTTGTTTTATTGAGTATTGGGTCTCTACCACACAACCATGAGGAAGAGAAAATGAACATAAAGAAAAATATCCAAAATGTTATGAAGGTCACGGCCATTAGAACACAAAAAGCCCTCAAAATAATGAAAATAGTAAGTTGAGAGTGCAAAGTTTTACATTTTCTATAGAAAGAAAGTAACCCATCAAGATTTGTGTAGGGAGATACAAGGGTTTTTATCATATTGCCTCTATTGAGCTCGAATCAAGCCTATTCTCATAGAAATTTAAGAGATAAGAATAATGAAACTTACACAAGATTTTTGTAAAGGAGACACCCTCCAAAGTCTTTAGAAATGAGCCTCAAAGATACTCCAATGGTAGTCAAACAAAGAGGAGAGATATCAACAAATGGTAAGCAAAGGAAATACAACAGAAAAATACTCAGTCACGACCAAGTGAGCTCAATAAAATGCTTCAAAATGGAGAATACTTTTTAGTTTCAAAACCAAAGACTTACCTTTGCAAGATTTTTTTTTCAGGAAAATCATCAGAAACAACAGAATGAGTCACCATTCCACTCTCAAACCCTACCCAGGCATGGCGGTGTTGAGTTTTCTCCAAAAATACAAGTGAAAAATGGAATGAGTTTCTTCTCCAAAAATACAAGTGAAAAATGAAATGAGATTAGGGCTCGGTTTCTTTTTGATTTAGGGTTTTTTCATTACCCTAGGCCCAATGGTTTATTTTTCACATTGTATTAAAGAAAATAGGTACCTTTTTATGATTTTTATTAGAAAAATCAAATACCATCACCACTTTCCCGCTTCTTTACTTCATTTGATTTTGATTTCAAAATTAAATCTCCCACTTTTAAATATATTATAATATTATATTTATATAATAATATTTATATTATATTATATTATATTATTATATAATATATTATATATATAATAATAATATTATATTATATTATTATATAATATTAGTATTTAATATAATATTATATAATAATATATATTATATAATATCATATTATATTATTATATATTAGTATTTAATATAATATTATATAATAATATATATTATATATATCATATCATATTATAATTTATTATTATATTATATTATATACAATACACTTCCTCAATTCATTTTTTTTTAATTAACCACTTTAATATCATATTGTCTAATTTTTATGTGTGACTAATTATTTAGTCATCTTTATTTGTGTTTTGAAATGAAAGATAGCCCTCAAAATGCAATTGGATTGTTTAAATCATATTTTATTAGTGAAATTGACCACAATTGCTCTTTGATACATTTGACATGCTAACACAATAGGAAAATCAAATTGGCTTCAAATCATAGTTGAAAACATTAATGATTCATTAACATAATGAGTAATAAAAGTTAAAAAATGTAAATGTTAAATTTTTTTTATAAAATATGTGAAGGCCTTAAGACTACACCGAGAGCCAATTCCTTCCACGCAATAGGTATTTTTGGTGCATCAAGCAACCTAGGTGGCCAAATGGCCCACTTAGGTAGGGGTCCCATGAGTGGGGCTTAAGCTCTATGGATTATGATCAAATTCAAAAGAAAAAAGAATAGTGTAATAGTCATTTATTTAGTCATTAATTTAGTTAATTATTTAGTCATTTTTATTTGTCTAATATTAGTCATTTAGTTGTGATTTTACCCGATGACTAGATTAGTCACTTATAAATGACCAAATTAGTCATTTATTTGCCAAATTCTACTAGTGTTAAACAAATGTGAATCACTAAGATAGATGCGGTTTTCTGGTAAATTGCAGTTTACGTGACTAAAATTTTTAGTCACGTAATCATTTATTTTCCAAATTCTACTAGTGTTAAACAAATGTGAATCACTGAGATAGATGCAGTTTTTTGGTAAATTGCAATTTTGTCAGTTTGTTCAATGATAAAATTTTGGCAAATAAAGACAATAAAAAAATAATGTGTTTCAAGTTTCATGAACATGAACATGTATAATTCTAGAAGACAAATACAATCCTAAGGCTGGCTCAGTGATAGTATTTGTTGAATTCTCATTTGGGTTTCCCCAACTGCGCTTATTCAGAGTGGATGATTAGAATCTTGACCGCACTAGCTCCCCTCCACGACACTCACTTCTATGGGATAAACAAGCTTTAGTACCCCTAAAACTCCCATGGCATACTTTTCATCTCTACTAAGAACCGCATGAACGTGAGATGACCTTAGAGGTCTGACCTCTTGCACCAACAAATAGAAGGTTTTTGTTTAACTAAAAATAATTGGCTCATAGTAAGGGAACCTGTTCAAGTGGCTATGCATGAGGCAACATACAATGAAACTTGTCTACATAACAAATCTGCACCTGTACTCCTAAGTTTTCCATTAGGATTCACATTTGTATACTGGTCAGGAGAAGCTTGGCTAAAAAGCTTTGTTTCTGGTTTGATTTGCCTTGGGGTGAGTACTTTTTACCACCAAGGAAGGCCCAATCTCTAGAGTCAATAATAGGTTCTCTTGCAGGATTGGATGAATGCACAAGGGGAGAGGATACTTCTATTATTGAATCGAGTAATTAAACTAGGAGATTGTGCAAATACACCAAACATAGAAGACATTGATTAATTAAGCCCAAATGAAAATTTTCTAATATTTAATTAGACAATCTGTTTGGAAATTAGCCTTCGACAAGCATTCTGCAAAATAATTCATCAATAGTTTCAAATTTGTCTTCGTCAATCATCCTGCAAACACTATTTGTATAGTTGTCTTCTACGCAACGTCTTGCAAACACTATGTTAACTCCTCAAGAACATACATTGCAAATTTGAAATTAGTCGTAATGAAAACTACAATGAAAAATTCAAACTCAAAATTTAGATACCAAAATTTATACTAGTCAAATGTGTTGCATAAGGTCACAGATGCATCATGGGTTTTACTAGTCAAATGTGTCGCGTAAGGCCACATATGTGTCACAGGTTGTTAGATGCATCACTTTACTTGTCATATGCGGCTTGAAGGGTCAATTACATCATTTTGTGCATCAAATGTGTCAAACCGTACGATACCTGCAAAAAAGAATAAAATTTCTATGGATTTTTATGAAGAGTGTGTCTTCACGTCAAGTTCACCAATGTAACTAAGGAAAAAAAGCGAGATCAAAGCAACATAATGCAAATAAACTCAAATGTAAACTAAGCTAACAACAATGTGTTGAAAATTGAGGTGTTTTCTTAGCTTAATACTCTGTAAAACTTCAATATTGCTGTTCTAAGTAAGTCTTTTCTTTGTTACATATATTCTTTGTGGATGATTATCTTGATTAATCCATTTTACTGTTGTAGAATGTAGAGAGAATTATTTAGAAGAACTAGACAGGATAATAGAAGGATCACACAAGATATACCGTGGAGAAACCCTTTCGGGAAAAAACTCCACCAAGAATTATTCTATTATTCAAACTCTGAATTACAATAGCTCCAATTCTTGCTTGAGAATGCTTCTTCTGTCTTCACAATCTTCTTCACACCTGCAATAACCAATCTCCAAACTCTATTCAACTTGAATGAGATATATAGACAATATGCAACCTTGTAATAATCAAATGGTGATAATTACAATGCATAATCTCAAGCCCTTGAAAAGGTACGCCATATTCCTTCAAGTAGAGTTATTTAGTGAAGACTAAAGCTTACAACATGTGCATCATGCATTTGGGTGTCCCAAACTGAAGCTACAACTTCTCCTTCACTTCGGTGATAATTCCAAAGCTATTCCTCAAAGATGGCACCCACAATTAAAGCTACTTAACTGAGCCATCAGAAATATCTTATCATGCATTGGAGTTAATTCCAATAAAGCATCTTGGGTGCCCAAGTTGGCTTCAAGTGCTTTATTGTTAACTGAAACATTTACTCAACACCATTCCCAAAGAATGGTCATCCCTTGTTAATCGGTAAGTATCGTCATACAACTCAATGTTATTAGCCATGCAACTCAAGTTAACTAAGCAACTACATGCAACTCAAAATAACTAACATGCAATGAAGATAATTGATCCAAATCAACTAACTAAATAAACTGAATAAAACTAACCGAATCTAAACTGAATCGAATCAACTTAACTGAACTTCAAGCAACTGCAAAACATCAAATCCTAACTTCTAGGATCTTACATGCATTCGTAAGTGTTAATCAGCATTCTGATAGTTAACTGGACACAAGGTGAGTTTCACCTTACCATGTGTGCACCCACATGCTCCTATTATTTAGGAATAAATACAAATGTCAATTTCATGATTTATTTCATCCAAATATTAATCTCATCCTAATCTTAGTGTTGTTGAACACATTCCAAGAATCTAGGAGATACATGAAATAATTAATGTTTAGGATTTGCAATTAAATGGCATCCTATTTCCAACATTCTCCCACTTGACATTATACATTGCAATTATTCTAAACAAGGAATAATAAAACAAGTACAAGTCTCAAAGCCAATGGCCTTCTTGCACCAACTAATCAATCCATGCTAACTTCAAATGCAACCTGCATAATCATGAAGCTTCCAAGCAAATGATTAAAACCAAGAGAACTTATCTGTATGGTTTCATAAGATAATCTACAACATTAATTAAAGTGTTAACTTTTCTCAATTAATACCTTCCCATTATCAACCAAACCATTACCTTTCCCAAGCCTCTGTAACCAAACCACCTCTTTAGAGGTATGCTAAACCACCGAGTGTGTTGAATTCACATTCAACCAAGGTGTAGACTCCTCGGTATTTTCTGTTAAAAAACTTTTCTCACAAGTAACCATTCCAACAAAAGTCTCTTACCACAAGAGAATTCCAGCCTCACCTATTTCTCCAAGTATCCATGAGGACCTGTAACCAACCAATCCATGCCAAACTCCAAATGCAACACAACACTTTCATGAAGTAATCAAGCAAATGATTAATGTACCCAAAACTTAAGAGAACTACACAAGATCATTGTCAAAACTCCAATCATGAATCAAGAATCATAAACATGACATCCATGATCTAACCATCTCCTCTTAGGAGATCACATGCATCATAACATACTTATACATCTTAGTCTCAAGAGAACCATGTAAATATGCCAAACTCTAAATGCATATCAAGAGTAAACCATGACATCCATAACAAATATACTCTAAACCAAGAAACCATATCTCCAACCACATGGAGATAACCTTACCAATGATGCATCCAAGTCACTGCCAACAACTCCCACTGAACCGTGATACCGAGTCACACATGGCATCGTGACTACCATCCTCTCTACGAAGATTACTCTGAAACATGAAGCAAAGAGTTATCACAAACAATATTAGCTGAAATAACCAATGCATCATTACTATTATCTGAGGACTCCTCTGTAGAAGAATCAGAACTCTCTTTCTTGTTCTTACAATCCTTCTTCACATGTCCTGGTTTCCTACAGCTCCAACACTTTACCTTACTGTCCTTGACTTACCCTTCCCTTCCTTGTTTCCCCGACTCCTTTTCTTAGGCCTACCTTTTACAAACAAGCATCTTGGATTTCCTTTTAGACTTCCTCCTCATCTCCTCGGATAGGAGAGTAGGAATAATATTGTCCATCTTTGGATATGCACCACCACCAATTGCAACAATTAGATTTTCCCAAGAATTTGTAGCGAACAAAGTAATAAAATGCACTTATCCTCATCCTCTAGCTTTACATCTAGATGCTAAGACGGAGAATTAAATTGAAAGCATTTAAATGTTGTGCTACTAAATCACCATCTTTCATTTTCAATGAATATAATTGCCTTTTCAGATACAACTTATTGGTGAGACTCTTAGTTTGATAAATATCCCCTATTCTTTTCCATAATTTATATGCACTAGTTTCCATTGAAACATTCAAAAGAACAGCATCAGCAAGACATAACCTTATTGTTCCTCTTGCCTTCTTATCTAACTTAGCCCAATCTTCATCTGAAATAGTTGTAGGTTTCTTTGTCTCATTATTAACCGCTAACCACTGATCTCTTTCTTCAAGAAGATCTTCCATTTTTAATTTCCACATTTCATAGTTAGAACCATTGAACCTTTCAATCTCTAACCTTGAATTCATTGTAACAAAACTTAATTCCAAAATCAACAAATAAAAAAATAATAAGAGCTCCCACTAAGCCAATAAACCTCCAATCTTTTAAGAGAAAGGCGTCCCAATACTCTACCCAACCTCAGCTCTGATACCAAATGTTGAAAAATTGAGGTGTTTTCTTAGCTTAATACTCTGTAAAACTTCAATATTGCTGTTCTAAGTAAGTCTTTTCTTTGTTACATATATTCTTTGTGGATGATTATCTTGATTAATCCATTTTACTATTGTAGAATGTAGAGAGAATTATTAAGAAGAACTAGATAGGATAATAGAAGGATCACACAAGATATACCGTGGAGAAACCCTTTCGGGAAAAAACTCCACCAAGAATTATTCTATTATTCAAACTCTGAATTACAATAGCTCCAATTCTTGCTTGAGAATGCTTCTTCTGTCTTTAACCAATCTTCTTCACACCTGCAATAACCAATCTCCAAACTCTATTCAACTTGAATGAGATATATAGACAATATGCAACCTTGTAATAATCAAATGGTGATAATTACAATGCAACCTTGTAACAATTAAGGCGGGAATGAATTGAACTGGATTGAATTGAATCGTAAATGAAGTTACCAGAGTGTAGAAGGTGCTTAAGTCGTTGGGATCGCCGCCAATCTGGACGCGAGGTTTGAGATTGATGGCAGAGGGCTTGAGTTCGCAGCCATTTTTGACCTCCCTGGTGGAATACGTGACGGAGAAGGGGATGCCCGCTGGCGTGAACGGGTCCACCACATCTCCTATTACTCTTCCCGTCGTCAGTGGATCTCGAGACATTATTTTCAATAATGCTGCTGCTTTTCTGTGTCCCTAGTACATAACCCCTGCACTATATAAAGGCAAGGGAAAAGCAAAAGCAATAGGAATCAGGAATACCGTCGAATGAATAAGAAACGAACATAATGTACTAAGGAAAGCGACGTCCTCGGAAACATACAGAATTCTCTAGATTATGAGAACCGTCGATGAGCGAGGGCCGCCCGTTCGCTCATAGAGCAACCGCCTCGCGCCGGTTACCAACTCGCCTCACTATGGTTACGTGCTTAACTGGATAGTCCTTCAGCGATTAAGTCCTTGTTGGATATATCGTCCTTACGCTGGTATCATCTAGCGAATTCAAAAAACAAAAAAAAAAACAATTATAATAAAATTGTGCCGTAGTTTATTATATTTTGATCTTTAATTAATAGATATGTGTATTCATCAAAAATGTTTTAAATTAGACAGTGGTTAATATATTATTATTTTTGAATATCAAAGAATTCAATGATTAAGGTTATTATTTGTTTTTGTTTTTTAAAGATTGTAGGAATCGAGTAGCCCTCCCTATAAATTGTAGTGCATCTAGTAAATTTTTTTCATGTGACCGGTGGCGTTGGCACGATACACCCTCTAATACCACGGGGATAGGGGGAGACTAGACCTCATGACTTCTTGCTTGCAAGAGGATGCCCACCCCAAGATTATTTTTTGTTTTTATAAATATGATGGTTATTTATTAATTTTGAGTGTTGATATATAAGTGTAGAGGTATTTATATATTTTTTAGAATTTATTTTGGTTTTTTATCTTTAATATAATAGTCTAGTCTTTAAATGACATAATTTTGTGCAATAGTTGGCATTCATGTTTTATTAGAATTGAGTTTGAGTCCCTAATCCCCAAGAATTGGATCTGACCTTATTTTTCATGTGTGTGATATTGGGTCAAGCTCACCCATGCAACCCCAAACTTAGTTTTAGACTACAAATGTAGTCTTAACCTTCATTTTTCAAGCTCAAAATTAATTATGAGTCTAAGTTGAATTGACTCAAACTAGTCATTATTCATCAACTTAAGCACAAAATATTCAAATTTCAATGATAATTTGTGTATGGAATGAAAAAGCCTTAGGTCATTTAGATCATGTTTACTCATGGCACACCATTCAATCAATAGAGCTTTGTATCAACATCTACAGTCATAATGACAAATACATAAGCATTTGGATTATGCTTGTTGTGTCTTCAAACTTGTTCATATATTGTTGAATCGGTCTAACAAGGCCTAGCTATCATTAAGATAAGATGCAAATTCTCACTCTTGATAGTTGGTTATATTGGAACTGTGTGGTTCTTTCAATGGCTAATAAATTTGGTGTAGTTAGGTCACGTACTCAACTCAAGGGATTAAATCATCCTTTCTCAAGCGAAGTTATCAACTATGAGATTTTACACTTAAATGTCAAACTAGGGATACACCTTCTTGGGTGATATTAGTATTGTATGTACGACTTAAAGGTTTTGGGAATTCTTATGTTGATCATAGGAATTAAATTGTTGAGTTGGAAAGTAATTAAAACTAAAGATACTTTAGAAATTCTACAAAAACCTATCATACAACCATTGCTATGGGTTGATACAAGTGCTACAAGTTCTGTAAATAACATTAACCAGTAATTGCTATAGGTAACAATTATGAATTACTCAATGGTTAGCTAATAATCTAACTTGAAATGTTGAGTTAACTGATGACTAACACTAATAACAAAGTTACAAACATTAGTACCTCAAGTGGGTAGGCTATCTTGGGTAGCTACACTCTCCTAATTTGCAAAGATGTCACTCAATCAATCTTTCATTCACATTCAATTTGATACTATTTGATAAGAAACTATTTTAATGATATTTAGAAAAATAGGTACAAAATGCTAAAAATCATTGTTACCCTCCTGCTACAGATCCCATAATATATAAATTTTCTAATCCTAACTGTTCCTAGATATATTGGACTATATTACAATTGTTGACAATTTATTCATAAAGAATAGGAAGCAGATTATTTCATCAAAATATATAATTTCAGAAAGAGAATCCTAATGTAACTTTCCTAATTGTGATAAAAATTTGAGGTTGTTGGCATACTGAATGGTTGGCATGGTGAGTACAAAAAGAGTTATCTAGCATTTTAATTATCATGGAGTTTCTTCTCACTCATTACGACATAAATTATTGTTGACGACTGGTATCATATATCATTGAAGATTTTGGCTCCAATGGATGTCCCAGGTTCCTTGGCTACATGTGTCTTATCCTCTACATTGCAAGTGCATAATGCTTAAATTACTCATGGTCCTTTTGCTATTGCTACGTGTTGTTCACTTCTTTTCCTGCATGAGAGATTAGTTTTCTTTCAAAGAACTTATATATCACAAATTTGCCACAATTTATCAAAATATACTATCAAATTTTAGCTATAATCATCTAAACATAAAAGTAATTATCAAATTATATGATGTAGAATTTTCAATAATGCTAGTGAACAAACGCAGAAACAAAATTAGCATAATGGTCTGATAGAGTCAAGTCCTATGACTCAAAGATTAGGGAAAGTGTATGATGCCAAACATACACAAGGATCATGAAATTTCTACAGATAAAAGAAATTTCTAAGGTAAATTAAGGTTTGATCATTAGGCTCTGATACCAAATGTAATGCTACATTTCCTCCTAATTTTTTTAAGTATTAGCAACATATTTAACATAATAAATATTAGAGTTAATATAATTTAATATGCAACGTTATCAAAATAAATATGAACAATTAATGTAAATTATAATAATTAACATAATAAATGGAATAACACTTCCACATAGATTAATCATATTAACACCAAAATTATATAGGCAATGTTCTCAATATTGTTGAATCAATGGTTTTTCAATACTTATCTGAAAATCATGGAGAGGCTACTATCTGACACTTAGAGGAATGGTTATAGGTCCAAGTTCTCCACGACAAGGAAGCACCCCTGGAGGAAACCTGTTCTTATACACAATCCAACCCGCCTTCACGACATAAATAACAAAGCCCTGGTCAGGACACTCCCTTGTGTATGTTGTACCTCGAGTTGGACACACACTATGTGCCCCTTCTCCAAATGCCTAAATTCCAGCCAATGAGCCTAAGCTTCACTATTTTTTGCCCTCTAAATTTATCTTTTCCTTTTTCTCTTCTCTCCTTCAATGTTCTCCATGCCTTTCCAAGTCTCACATAAATTCTTATATAAGCCTTAAGAGGTGGTTTCCAAACAATCACACCCTTACACAAAGGTTGTATTTCATAATTTATTTAAATAATTATTCTTCTACCTTCTTAAAAGAGTTTTTATACATGGAAGCAGAAGGACAACTTGCTGCGACAGAGGATATCTATGATGGGGATTTAGTGTGTCATGTGAGCCTATAGTGCATGGGATAGGTCCTTAGGCCTAGCCGCACACCCATTTCTTGCTGCTGGTTTGACATTTTTGGCGTGGGGTTGTGGTGTGCTGGGTTTTTTTAGGGAAGTTTTATACGCTAGCATGGGTTTGGTGCGTGGGGTTTTTGTGGTAGCAAGGGTTGTGTTGGATTGTGGGTGGTGGTGTGTGGTTTGCAGGGTGCTATGGGGCTAGTTCAGGAGGTGTCGAGGTTTTTGGAGGCTACTCGATGGGGGTTGGGCTGCAAATTTATGCCACTTTTTATTTTTTTGCTTGTTTTCTTGTAAATCTAATGGTGGCACCTACAAATTTTGGGGGGGCATGGGAATTTTTCCTTCTTGTAGGTCTTGACAAGGGTCGTATCACCTCTGTTAAATCATTCAAAACCGGTTAATTTATTAAGCAAAACTTTGAACGAAGGGATTTTGTCTCAATCTTGGGGTCCTCGGGCACCAAAGGTTAATGGTTGCCTAGAGAGGAGTCAGTCGTGCCTGATTTTGGTTATCCAACTGGATTCAGCTGTGGAGGATGTTAATTACTTGAGTAACCATGTGTTAATTTACAGGTTTATGGGGTTTTGAGTTTCCCTCCCTTCTTGGAGTCGTGGGCTCACCAAAATTGGAACTGAGAGGGAGATATGGAGGTCACACAAGGAACCAATGGTTATTTTATGGCAATTTATATTGCATGTTAGATCAAAACAAGACTTTCGAGGGAGGAGCTTACTTCTATAATCAGGCGGGGTTGTTTATTAAACAATGGCATGTTGGCTTTAATTTGGTGGAGGAACTATTGTCAAGGACCTTCTAGTGTGGGTTTGAATTCCTTGGTTACCACTAGAGTTTTGGAGGAATGAAATTATGCACATGATTGCTTTGTTGCTTGGAAAACTAGTGGACCCTTCTCAACAAACTCTAGACAAGAAGGTAATCTCATATTATCACATTTGTATTGAAATTGATTTGAATAATCCTTTGCCAAATTCAATGGAAATTCAAGTTGGATCCACCTCATGGATTCAACAAATTGATTATGGAGCTCTTCAATTTTGCTATCAGATCTATCATGAGTATGAACATCTATAGAGGAAATGCTTGAAACTAAGTTCTTTAAGGTTTTTTAGTGGCTCCTCAACCAAGTTACATTCTCGTCCTCCTCCTCCCTAGGACAAAAAAAATCCCCTATATTAGAGGGAGATTTATATCCTTAGATTTTGGCTGAGGATTTTAATGTTATGACTAGCTTAGAGGAGAAGAAGGGGGAATAGATGTAGGATGGAGCTCTCCTCTTTATTATTCAAAGATAACATTGACTTACTTAAGTTGGTAGATATAAAACTAGGAAATGGAATGTTCACTTGGAGTAAAAGGCGATGTGGAGAGAGCTTTATCTTCAAGAGACTAGACAGGTTTCTGGTCTCTTATTTTTGGATTAGCAATGGTTGGACTACCAGTTCAGAGATTTTGGATTGGAGAGGTTCAAATCATTGGCCTATCAAATTATCTGTATAGGGGAGTGGCCCTTCTAAGAACCCTTCTTTTAAATTCCAACTCATGTGGCTACGTGAGACATCTCTATAGCAGCCAATGAGACAATGGTGGAATGAAGGTTTTCCCAATCACAAAACAACTATGTTCACCTTCGTCAAGAGACTCTGGTATGTGAAGTATCGGCTTAAGAAGTGGAACATGCAGAGTTTTGAGAATATTTTTATGGTAAAGTCAGTGGCCCAACATCACTTAGAAAAGAATGGAGGCCTTGAAGGAATTAAGTGAATGGGAGCTAAGGGAAGACACTTTTTGGAAACAAAAGTCTAGGATTGATTGGTTGCAAGAGGGTGACAAGAATATAACCTTTTTCTTCATAGAAATCAAAGGTAGAAGACATGGTAACTTGGTCTCTTCATTGGTCTCCTCCTACGGAAATCTATCCTCTCTTAGGGAAAATTTTATAGGAGGTTATCAATTTTTACTCTTCACTGCTCAAAGAGTATTCCCTAATTGCGGAGTTGGAGGAGAATCTAATTTTGGAGTGTATTCCCTTGGCTGTTCCTAATGAGGCACTTATGGGTCCTATCCTGTTGTCTAGAGGAAGTGGAGGAGGTTGTGCTCAAGATGAGAAAAGGAAAAGGCACTGGACTTGGTGGTTTCCCAATAGAATTCTTTCAGGAATTCTGAGAGATTATTAAGTTTGATTTGTTGGATGTAGTCCAAGAATCCCAAAGAAGCAAGCAAATGTTGAGAGCCATGAATTCTCCCAGCCTTACTCTTATCCCTAAGAGTGAGGGAGCAAGCAAATGTTGAGCCCCCCCTCGAGTGTAAGTTGAGCTTGAAGCATAGGAGATATAGCCCACTCTTATTGAGTTGGCACTCATTCCTTCATGGTCTGTTGATGAGCTGATTTCATTGTATGACGACCCTGGATTTATGATTAAGATTTGGTTCTAGGAAGTGGAGTAGTGGTTTTGGGACCTAACACCCCCTATAATAATTTGTAATTTTATAGTCTACTTAATAATAGGATGAGGAAATACCTCACTCCCATCGTGAGGGAATACCTTATCCTATGTTGGAAAGAGATGGAGAGGGAGACACTTGTGTTTACAAAGTAGGCAAATAAACTTTCTTATTTATCTTTAATCCTTTGAAATCTTACCTTCTTAATTGATTTACTTAGATCTATGCCAATTATAGTGACTTTGGTAATACCTTTTTATTTTAAGCCAATCCACCTATTCTTAATGCCTCATGAACTTAGTAATACATGGTCTTCCTAGCTAATCATCTTTGTATGAATGAGCAAGTGGGATTGCAATAACTAATCTCTATCACTAAGTGAGTTTCCAATAACCTAGCCTTGAACTCAATGTTTACCCATAGTTTGTTGTTCACTCTAATCTATTTCCACAACTATTCTTTTTTTATTCACTTATCCTAGCCAACATGAGTGCCACTATAATTGGCTATTACATGTGGATTGAAGAGTATGAAAATATTCTTTGTATGGCATTACCTCTATTCCTAATACCTCTAACTGAGCAAGGAACACTCAATCCAAACTATATATTATTTTAGAAAGGATGACTAGGGAAATGACAAGCTCCATTTCTTCAAGTGATCAATTATAGATAGAGAGAGAACCTTTTAAATCAACAAGCTTGGGTCTAGCTCTCCCAATGGGCCCCACTATAAAGGTAGGAAAATATGCAAAAAATGAGGTTGATTGAGCTTACATCAACCTTCTTTTGTGTATGTAATAGCTTAGATGCTAGCCCTTTGGGCAAACTTACTTTAGCTTCCATGAATTGGAAAGAAGATGCATTGGGATTTGATCCAGCTACAAGTTCATCTATGACTACCTTGGTTTAGGCTCCCATAACTATCTCCATCCCTAGATAATTCTCTTCCTTCTATTCACATTGGTTTCTCGATGACTTACCCTATTTATTGCTATAAAGACTAAACACAATTACTAACCAGGCATCTGCAATGTAATTGTTGAATATTAGGCACACTAAGAATTCACTATTAGTCCAAAAACCAATGTTTTTTAGTTCTTAATATGACCCTAGCCATGTGTGTACATTTAATACCAAGATGTTGCTTTCGTGGCATTCAATGACATACCTTCCCTATGTTCCACCAATATGCCACAATTGCCACTTTCTCCTTATCTCTCTCTCTCTCTCTCTCTCTGTAAATTCCTAAAATCCTCTTCTTAGTTCATCTAATCTAGTTGGTAACATGTGTCTGTGCTTAATCCCATTAGTTTTTCCCTACTTCTCTAAGAGTAATTTGAACGCATGAGCTTAAAAGCTACAAGCTACAACGAGTGTGCAACATGTCATAGGGATATTCTTCTAGCATTCAAGCAACCCTCAATGATCCCTACTATTATAGTTGAGAGGGTGGGGAACAAGCCCAAACTAAAATGGACTAGTGGTTGTTGAGAGGGAAATTTTTATCAAATTGAAGAAGTCACTTTTGATTATGAGGATTCACACTTCACTCCCCTCCTAGAAACTAAATGCCCTTATAGATAGTAGTGGCATTAATATGTTTTCTCATTTATAAGTCAGATACATAAAAAAGTCTATCTATCAAACATTGACTGAAATACATCATGTATCTTCCGATGATTCATTCTACCCAAAGCTTCTTCCACACTTTTGAATCCATTAGACATTCTTGTCCCCCACCCCCTTCTTTATAATTACCAACCTTCGATTGAAGACGATTAAAAATTACTTTGCCCACTGCATTGAATTATTATAGATCAAGAACCATTACATAATCTATAAGGACCAATATAGTAGTTGTTGCTTGACTACTCTGGTGCAAAAAGCATGGGGAGCAAGGAGCGAAATATAGATGGCTTCCTCAACCATCAAGCCTCTCCCTTCTCCTTCATAGGTCGAGCAATGATCGCCCACGGGGCTCACTCCAACTCATATAATGGTCAAGAGCATAAACGCCATCTCCCCACGTCGATGTCTTGAATAAAATAGGAAGCCTTGAATAAATTCTCTTCAGTTGCATTGAATGGACCAAACTTACACATCAGTGGTTAAAGCAACAGCGAAATAAGCTGGAAAAGAAGCTACTACACACTCCCAACACTTTATTTACAGATTGGACCCCCTTTATACCCAATCAAATTCTCAATCATTGGAAGAAAGATTTTTGAAATGCTCGGCTTGTTTGCACCAAATAAAATAAAAGTTTCTTACTCTAGATATATGAATGATTTATAAAGGGAAGATGTTTTCCAAGTTATAATATATAAATAAATTTGAAAAGCTTGTGAGATTGTGGAATGAAATGAGTGGATATAAGGTTTTAATGTAAATCTTACTTTGAAAAGTTGTGGAGATAAGGGATTAGGAGATTGGAATCTTTATATAATTTCTGATATATCTGATGTTTCTTTAGATAAAAATAAATAGAAAATGATTATATGGATTTTTATATTGATTGATTTTTTGTCATATAAATTAGATGTATTTTATTATGATATGGGTAATGATACACACAAAAAATTGACGTATGAATTATTTTTATTGAACAAGGTAAAAATGTAATAGTTATATCATTATTTGCAATAAATTGAAATTTGTTTATTTGGAAATGCTAATATAGAATGATGATATCATTAAAATGTAAATATATTTGTCATTTTCATCATAGAAAGAAGGATATTTTGAAATTTTTGTCTTGTTTGTATGGAATAAATTTTTGTTATTTTAGATTTATACGAATGATTTATAAAAGTAAGATGTTTTTTAAGTTACAATTGATTAATCTGAAAATCTAGATTTGTCATTTTCATCATAGGAAGAAGGATATTTTGAAATATTCGTCATGTTTGCACCGAATAAATTTTTCTTATTTTAGATCTATACAAATGATTTATAAAAGTAAGATGTTTTCTAAGTTACAATTGATTAATAAATCTGTAAATCTTACTTTGGAGTTCTTACAATCCATTTATTATGAAGTTGTAGAGATTGAGATTGGGAATTAAGAGTTTGAGATCTTTGTATAATCTCTGATACATCTAATGTTTCTTTAGTTTAAATAAAATAAATAAATAAAATTTGATTATATGGATTTTTGTATTGTTTGATTTTTTGTCATATAAATTAGAAGTATTTTATTATGATATGGGTGGATAATACAAAAAAAATGATATATGAATTATTCTTATTGAACAAGATAAGAATGTAATAGTTATATCATGATTCACAATAAATTGAAATGTGTTTCTATTCATTGAAAATGTTAGTATATAATGACGATATCATAGATTTGTCATTTTCATTATTAATATTATTTTAAATTTCAAAATTAACTTAATTATAAAATTCAACAATATGAATTAATTTTTAACCATTGCTCAATGGTTTATAATATTAAAACTTTAAATATTAATTATTTAAAAGAGATTCCCAAAAAATCCATAAAAATTCAAATATCTTGTACACAAAAAGAACTAAGAAAACAATTAATTATTTAAGAGATTCCCATTATTGGTGTGTACGTAGTACGCACTATAGTAGTGAAATAGAAGTATCAGTAAAAGGGAAAGATGAAGCCAATCAACGTCTTCGGGGCGTGGAGCAACCGCCTCGCGCCGATTACCCTTCACGTGCTTAATGAAATAATCCTTCAGTGATTAAGTCCTTGTTGGATATATCATCCTTACATAATTGGTATCATCTAACAATTTAAAAAAAAAAACAATTATAACTAGTAATTGCACTTTAAGTGTGCAATGGGGTGCGTGGAACAATTGTATGGCTGTATTAGAGTTTGTGTAGATATATTGGTTGAAATATAAAACTGTTTATTTAACCTAAAAAAACCAACACATGAAATAAATAAAATACAAATGTAAATGTTTTTATTTAATAAATTTAATAAAATAAATACAATTATTAGAGACTGAGAGGGATATGGAGAGAGGAGAGGGAGAGATAGAGAGAGAGAGGAGAGGGATAGATATGGAAGAGATAAATATATAGAGAGGGAGAGAGGGGGGGCGAATGAGAGAGCGAGAGATAGAAAGATAGAGATAGAGATAGGAAGTGATATATAGAGAGATAAATATAGAGGGAGAGATGGGAGAAGAAATATGGAGAGATAGAGATAGAGAGGCAAAGAGATATGGATATAGAGGTCTAGGAAGAGGGAGGGGAGACAGAGAGAGATAAATGGATGGATAGAGAGAGGGGGACATGTCTAGAGATAAAGGGGGGGAAATAGAGGTAGAGATGAAGATAGAGCGAGAGAGGAAGAGGGAGACAAAGAGATCGAGACATGTAGGGAGAGGGAGAAGGAGAGATAGAGATATATAACAAAGAGAATTAGAGATAGATAAATAAAGATTGAGAGAGGGAGAGAGTAGGGAGAGATAGAGATATATGGGAAGAGAAAGAGAGAGATAAAGATATATGGGAAGAGAAAGGGAGATAGAGGTAGAGATAGAGATATATATAGGGGGATAGGGAGGGAGAGAGGGAGAGAGAGATGGGGAGAGATAGAGAGGGGGGAGATAGAGAGAGGGAGGGAGGGAGAGAAAGGGAGATAGATAAGTAGTGGAAGGAGAGATAAAGAAGAGGGGGAGAGAGGGAGAGAGAAGAAGATGGGGGGAGGGAGAGATAACTCAAAGAGATGGAGAGGGAGAGATAGAGATATATAGAGGAAGAGGGAGAGGGAGATACAAAGAGATATAGATGGTGAGATGAGTGATACAGAGATAGAGATATAAGGAGATATCTGGAGAGAGGAGGAGAGGGAGAGAGAGGCAAATTGAGAGAATCAGAGATAAATAAATAGAGAGGGAGAGAGAAATAGGGGAGATAGAGAGAGTGAGAGAAGTAAGGAGAGATAGAGATAACAAGGTAGAGATAGAGAGATAAGGGATATGGAGGGAGGGAGGGAGAGATGAGGAGAGATAGAGAGAGGGAGGGAGAGAATGGCCAATAAGGAGGGAGGGACAAAGAGAGGGAGAGAGAGAGAAAGAGAGAGAGAGGAGGAGAGGGAGAGAGAGAGACAAATTGAGAGAATCAGAGATAAATAAATAGAGAGGGAGAGAGAAATAAGGGAGATAGAGAGAGGGAGAGAAGTAAGGAGAGAGAGATGTATGGGAAGAGAAAGGGAGAACAAGGTAGAGATAGAGAGATAAGGGATATGGAGGGAGGGAGGGAGAGATGAGGAGAGATAGAGAGAGGGAGGGAGAGTGTCGACACTTAAAAATGACCTAGGCCTGCAAGATTCATTTTTCATCTTTCGTCCTAGCATAAATATGACATCTTAATTATGTCCATGGTCCACATTCGACTATTAATTGAATAATTCATATCTCTTTTATTCTTCATGACTATTAAATAAATAAATTATATTTATTTATTCAATACCATTAAGGTCTATTGTCCCTTACAATTAAATAAATTTCTTAATTTATTTAATTACCTTTATTCATTTATGTCTTCTTGATTATTAAATGAATGAATTTTATTTATTTATTTAATGTCACTAATTATCATAATTAAATGAATTTATTAATTTATTTAATTATCGGTCATAATCCTCTAAATTAAATAATTATCTTTAATTATTTAATTTCCTAATTTAACATTTCTCTCATTTTAAATAAATAAAATTATTTAAAATGATATCACATTCTTAATTGTTAGTTCATTTTAGTAAATAATCTAAAAATCAATTATTTATTGTCACACAAAATCCATATTTTGAATTAATTTAATTCAAAATGGTAATCTTCTTCTAAAAATCAAGTAATTGAGCAAATTATTGATTTTCCAAATTTGCTTTTTAGTTCAACTCTTATCTCATTGATTTTTCGAATCTTACAAATCAAGCAGTCTTTATCTTCTTGATTTTCGAAAATCTTTATCTTTTTGACTAATTGTCACATTTATTCTCGACCACCGATTTGATTTTATCAAATGAAATCTTGACCACTCATTTAATGATTTTTCCCTAACCCTGATTAGGGATTGTCACATCAAATCTCGTCCATTGATTTTAGGCCTTCGTCAGCTTTCAATCTTGTCCGTCCGTCCAAAATTGCATTTTCTATAAAATACCAATTTTGCTCACATTTTGGGGGACACATAGTTTCTTGATATTTCATTCTGGCATAATCTTTAAGTCTTAAGGCATCTCTTGGCATAGTCATTGGTCATAGTCATAGGCATAGTCATCAAATCCTTCAATGCTTGTGTAGGAAATTGGCATAGTCAAAGATTGCTCGCACATTCGATCTGAGGGCATCATTTGCAGCAAGTTAGAAGGTGCTATGGAGGTGAATCATGGAAGCTTCGCGAATCAACTGGTATAATTGTTTCATTTTTTTTAGCTTTCATTGTACTCGATAGTTTCTTTGGGTTTTAATATTTATGCTCTCATTTGCTAACCTACCTAAAAATAACCCTTAGATACAGAGAGAATGGCCAATAAGGAGGGAGTGACAAAGAGAGAGAGAGATCTAAATATATAGAGAGGGAGAGAGAGGGAAAGCATGAGAGAGGGAGAGATAGAAAGATATAGATAGAGATAGGAAGTGATATATAGAGAGATAAGATAGTGGGAGAGATGAAGAAATGGAGAGATGAGATGAGAGGCAAGAGATATGGTATAAGAGGTCTAGGAAGAGGGAGGGAGAGAGGGAGAGAGATGGATGGATAGAGAGAGGGGAGACATGTCTACAGATAAAGGGGGGGATGATAATAGAGGTAGAGATGGAGATAGAGCGAGAGAGGAAGATGGAGACAAGTAGATAGAGAGATATAGGGAGAGGGAGAGGGAGAGATATAGATGGTGAGATAGAGTGATAGAGATATAAGGAGATATAGAGAGAGGAGGAGAGGGAGAGAGAGACAGAGATAGACAAACACAAAGAATTAGAGATAAAAATATAGAGATGGAGAGAGGGAGATAATACTGAGAGATAAAGATATATGGGAAGAAAGGAGAGGGGTAGAGATAGAGATAGATAGGGATAGGGAGGGAGCGAGGGAGGGGAGAGATGAGAGATAAAGGGTAGAGATAGAGAGGGAGGGAGAGGAGTGGAGGAAGTAGGTGAGGAGATAGAAGGGAGAGAGATGGGTTGGGATGAAGAGAAGAGGAGATGGGTAGAAGAGGAGAAAAAGGAGGGAGGGAGAGAAATACGTAGAGGGAGAGAGAAGAAGATGGGGGAGAGGGGGAGATATAGCTCAAAGAGATAGAAAGAGGTAGAGAAGGGAGAGATATAGAAGAGGGAGAGAGAGGGAGAGAGGTAGTCTAAGGAGGAAGAGAGAGAAGAGGGGGAGAGGGAAAGAGATAGGTAGGAGAGAAAGAAGAGGGGGGAGAGAGGGAGAGAGATATGTAGAGAGGGAGAGGGGGAGATAGCTCAAAGAGAGAGAAAGAGAGATAGAGGAGAGATAGAGAGATATAAAGGAAGAGGGAGAGGGAGAGATAAAGAGATATAGATGGTTCATTGAAACGCGTACGTGTTTCTGGCTCGCATACCCATAGCTGAGCGCGTACGCGTTCGGATTCCGGCTTGGGTACCCGATCCGTAACGCGTATGCGTTTCCTTCGAAACTTTTTGTTTTGCCCAAAATTTCCCCTCTTCGTGTACTCAACTTCTTGCTTTTACTTGTGAGATAAAGCGATAGAGAGATAGAAAGGGGATAGGGAGGGATATATAATAATAATATAATTTATATATACTATTATATATAATAATAAATATAATTATATTAAATATACTTTAATTTGTATTGTATACAATTTATATTATATATTAATTATATTTTGTAGTAATTATTAATTATTAATTATAAATATATATATATTTAATAGTTTTATTAAAAAATATAATATATAATAATAATAAGTATAATTATTTTTTTATAATTTATTTTGTATTATATAAAATATATATTATATATTAATTATGCTAATATATACTTAACAACGTAGGGTAGAGGATGTCGTAATTTTAAAATCTAAATGTGCTCATTTTTAGAATCTTGATTGTAATTCTCATTTTAATTAAGAAATATAATATATAATAATAGTAAGTATAATTATTAATTTTTTTTATTTATTATGCTAATATATACTTAACTAAAAATATAATTATTAATTATGCAAGTATATACTTAACTACGCAGGTATAGTCTTGAGACGATCAAACAAATCATAGGGTAAAGGATGCCGTAATGTTAAAACCTAAATGTGTTCATAATAGGTAGAGGAGGAGAGATAGAGAAGAGGGGGAGAGAGGGAGAGAGTTAGGTAGAAGAGGGAGAGAAAGAAGATTGGGGGAGAGGAAGAGTGATATAGAGAGAGGGAGAGGGAGAAAAAGATGAGGGAGAGAGGGAGAGATAAATCAATATATATAGAGGGAGAGAGACATAGAAAGGGGGTGATATAGAGAGATAGAGGGGGATAATGAAAGAGATAGAGAGATAGTGATAGAGGTAGGGAAATATTTGGATAGAAAGAGATAGAGAGAGGAGTGAGAGGGAGATAAAGAGATAAATAGAGATAGAGATATAGACTAGGAGAGGTGGAGGGAGAGATTGAGTGAATGAGAGATAGGGGAGAGAGAGATAGCTCAATAGATAGAGAGGGGAAGAGGGAGTGACATATCTATAGTGGGAGATATAGAGAGATATACTATTATATATAATAATTAATATAATTATATTATATATGATTTAATCTATATTATATAATATATATAGTGTAACTATACGAAAATAAGCGAGATCAAAGAAACACAATGCAAATAAACTCAAATGTAAACTAAGCTAACAACAAAGAACAATGGAAACCTAAAAATGTAAATAACAGAACCATCTCACTGAATATCTACATAATTCCATGCATAACCTCGATTGTCCTTCTCCATTTTGCTATTGTATTATAATTGCCCCCAGATTTATAAGTGTGCAAGTATAGCCTATGATAGTATGATTCAACAAAACATTGAAGATTTAGATAATTGATTGCTTCCAAAAGTCATAAGATTTCAGGAGGAGTAACAATGATGAAGGTCAAGCCAATTTATAGAAAACAGGGTTTTCAAATGACATGCTCAAATTGAAAGATAGCCAAATGATTAAGATTGAAAGATTCTTGACATGCATTGAGATTAGTGTTAGTAGTGACGCGAGTGATAAAACTTGAAAGGTGGAGATTAAGATTAAATAATAATTTAATCTTTGGTTGAAAATGTTCGAAAGCTAGAAGAATAATAATTGCATGTAAAGGATAAAGATTGAATAGAGGAAACGATCTGTTTAAACACACGAATGAATGAATGAATTAATTAATATAATTTTGCACGTAGAAGAATTAAAACTAGATAACTAACTGATTGAGACAGAGAGTCTATTCGTTAGAGACAATCAAATATTAAATTAGAAAATAACTAACTGATTTAATTAAATCTCGATTTAAGTGGTAAATGAATAATTAGATAACTAAGCGATTATCCAATCATAGAGGAATATGCCAAGAATAATTCCTTTTATGAATTAAATGATTATTTAATTCAACATTTGAAATTTGTGGATTAAATTAAATAAATTAAGATTTATTTAATTGACCGGAGAAAAGGTTTAAAGAATAATTAAATAATTAAAACTTGTTTATTTAATTATAGTCAAAAGTGTGATAAGAATAAATTAAATAAGAATTTATTTAATTCAAGAAAGAGGATAAAGTGAATTAGCAATGTAATTAAATAAATAACATTTATTTAATTAATCAGGATTGAATAACAGTAAAATGAACTAATTAAATAATTAAAGTTATTTAATTAATAGAGGAATAAAGGTTAAAATGAATGAATGAATTAAATAAATTTATTTAATTAATAGAGGACCAAGGACTTTAAAAATATAATTAAATAATTAGGATTATTTAATTATGACAATAAAGATAAGAATTATGATGAAATCGAAGTCGTAGGCTTAGACCAATTTTTAGTGTCTACATTTTTCCCCTCTTTGATACAATGTATTTTCAGCGTACATGTCAAAGAAAATCATTCAAAACATGCCCTAGTTGTGCCCTAGTGTGAAATAGGTAAGGGTATGCCCCCTCAGGAAAAATGATTTTTTTTTGAAAAATTCCAAATTTTTTGGAAATTGTCTCGATTAGTTAATTTGATACCTAGAAGTTTGATGGTGGTGAAAGAAATTAGTTTCGGGGAAGTTGGGCAAGTGAAATGGTCGTCGGAAGTTGGAAAATAGTGCATCCAATACACATGGTTTGAGAAAATCCCTCCAAAAACCCTAGGTATAAATAGAAATAGGGTGGAAAATCAATTCATTTGCACCCCTCAAGTTTGGAAATTATGATTTTTTCTCTAGAGCTCTCTGCAAACATGTCGCCTGTTCCCTATATAGAGCACCACGAATATCAAATTCGGACCTTCAGACGACCAGCAGATGCGGGACACCCGATACATACTTGAAAACCATCTTTTGAAATTTTTATTTTCATGCATTTTTAAGCACTTAATGTTTAATTTTCAAATGCATCGCTATTACATCAACGAATATGCGTTCATGATTGATGCATGTGATTACAAAATGACTCATGCAAAAATACGTCGAGGGTAGTTTAGGCATTTAGGTTATATGCACGCATTTGATTTTTTCTGTACTGCAATTATAGTTTTAAGTTGCATGTGTTAGGCACAATAGTGCATGAAGAATTTTGCACCGCATTTGTCATATTGCTACGTATTTGCATGATTACCTATGTGTTGAGAATGCACCACATTTGTGAAAATATGATGCATATGCATGAGTGATTGCACGTGTTTTGTCTTTTGACACATTTGCATTATGAAATGATGCATTTGATGTTTTGCGACACATTTGCAATTGATAATGACACATGTACAATTTTGACACGCATTTGTTTTAAAATGACGCATTTTCCTGTCAAAAAATTTGAAAAATTGATCTGTTTCTTACACTAGATATGCGTTATGCAGGTTAATTTAGATCTGATTTACACCTAGGAGTCGAGGCCGATGACTTTTGAGTTTCGAGATCAGTTGTGGAGCGGCGAGAAATGGTTCATATGGAACCTAGGATTGCATCACGTTACTTTCATGCCTGCCATTTGGGAAAACCGAGGTTTATTGACTACACTTTGTGAGTGTTGGCATTTTGAGACGTCCTCTTTCCATTTTCCTATAAGAGAGGCCACTATCACCTTAGAGGATGTTTATAGGATTTTGAGATTATCGATTAGGGGTGAGAGGGTGTTGTATGATACGTAGAGGGGTTTTAGTGAGCTGTCTCGATATTATCCGCATGATGATATTAGGCAACTAGGCATAGAGCACTATGAGATTAGATGGCATGTCTTGGCCAATAGATATGATTAGATAGATTGTATGTTATGCACATTGATTGGGGCGATAGTTCTACCTAACTGTTGAGGTCATGGATTTCCTATGGGATGGGGTGAGATGCTAGTAGGTATGTTAGAGAGACAGGTCGTGTATGCATGGAGCCCTTGTTTGCTTGCTATGATATAATTCCATTTACATGATATAGCCTATAGGGAGGCACAGTCGATGAGGTATGACATCACATTGCTATATTCTGCCCACCTGTTACTACTGAGTTAGATCATGAAGCTCCTTATTCTTTCTGATATGCGGGGGCCATTTCCTAGTCGCGTGCAGGAGATACTGGTTATTATAGACATGCTATTGATACCATGGTACAGTTCATCTGGAGTCATACATGGATTGTGCTCAATGGCTAGATGAGGATCAACACCTTCCCTTTTGCAGAAAGACATAGTACTTGATTGGGAGGATAGTTTCTTGAGTACAAATCATTGAGATACATCTACCAGATAGGGTTCTGAGACAGTTTGGCAAGGTTCAGGATGAGCCACGAGGCCGAGTTGAGTTCGCTCATTCTTCTAGGGAGGTTCCTCTATGGCGATCATAGATTCCTATTGCAACAACTGAGGTTGATATTGATGCAGTATAGCCTGTGCAGTGGGGATGGAGGGGCAGAGTAGTAGATCCAGGTACCATAGTTGCCTATGATACTTGGTGGGGGGATCATAGACCAATTCCTTTTACAGATCCAGATCAAGATGCACCTGTTGAGTGGTGTGGGACAGGACCTCAGGGCAAGTGCGGTGGTAGGAGAGGTGAAGGTGGGAGAGGAGGAGGTCAAAGGGGTGGTGGTAGGGGTCCACAAGGTCACAAAGGTCGAGGCCCACATTTTTCACCTATCTGGGAGGAGGAGGGAGAGGGCGAGGATGTGCCCATGTTAGAGGTTGGTGGAGGAGAGGAGGATGTTGGTGGTGGGGTTGGTTGAGAGCATGCCATAGAGGAGGATGTCGGTGATGGGAATGCAAAGGAGGAGGCTATTGGGGGGAGGAGTATATAGATGCCCTAGGTATGCTTGTTGGATATCAAGATGATGATGATGAGGAGGAGATGGGTGATTAGGAGAGGGAGGTCCTGATTGGATTATAGAGGAAATTGGGATATGGAGGTGGAGGAGTGGCCACGACAGGAGGAGTCAAGTCCAATTGACCAATGACTAGTTGATCTGCAGGCTAGAGTAGAGTCCCTAGAGGAGCAGGTCAAAGCATTGTAAGCAGAGAGGGACGCTATTCAGATGGAGAGAGACATAGCATACTTGGACAAGGACTATACCATAGCTTGGAGATAGGAGACCGAGTAGAGATTTATAGATTTGAGGTATCTTTGTACCGGACTAGCTACTGCTATGACTCGAGAGCCGGTGATGGCTGGTGATTGAGGGAGGTACTACATGGATTTATATGATTAGGAGGTACTACCTGAGAGACGAGCTCCTAGTTATTCACAGGCCCATAGCAGCAGATCGCGCAACAGGTCACATAGCCGATCTCAAAGCACAAAGGGTGTTGTAGGACCTCTCAGGATAGGACCATATGATAGGCCTCCTTCTGCACAGAGATAATCAACTTCTCGCTATTAGTCACCTCCACATTCTTCACATGGGAGTAGTGGGAGTTCCAATTAGGGACATGTTATGATATTTATTTATAGACATTGTATTTTGATTATAGAGCCCGTGAGCTCCATGTTGAGAGATACATTATGACATTGTGATGTGACACTTTTTGAGCGTTATATATATCATTTTTGGGAGTGATTTATATGATATACAATTCTTTATATATGATTATGCAGTCTTCTATATGATATGCAATTCTTATTTATGATATGCACATGTTATGGATGCTATATTGTTTACTTTATGATGTTCATGCAACCTATTATGTTGTTATGTTGATTCTACATGATGATGTATGCTTTTACTTTTATGGTATCTATGGATGTCATGTATGCATTTATGATTATGAGATGTAATGTGATATATGTATTTACAATGCTATGTACATGTATGTATTGTAATAATATGTTATGCAATCTATGATGATAAATGCTTGTTATGCCTTGGACTCCTATATACGATGTTTTAATAGCTTAAAAGAAATGAAAGGTAACATAAAAGACATGAATGTTAGTACTAGAAATCTTTGATGTTTTTCCGTAAAAAAAATAGGCCTTGCATTAAATCATCATTGGGAGGTAACTGATACAAATGGAGACAAACACCATGATATGAGATAGACCAAGGTGTGCAAGGTCATCCATTTGCTAATAAAAAAGACAGTCGTAGACAAGGATTGTCCTAACTCATACTAAGGGAAAAGTTTTCCCCAGTATTTTTGTCAAGACAAACCATAGACAACAAAAAAATAAAAGACAAGTCATGAAACATCATTGCTCCTCTAAATCCTTCATGGGACATCCTCAAGGAAGCTTAGTAACGTGACTCAAAGATAAAGCCAAAAGACAGTTGACAAACAACAGTCAAAGAAAAGAGAGTCTTGATACATCGTTGCTTCTCTAAATCCTTCATGGGACATCCTCGAGAAAGCTAGTAATCGGACTCAAAGATCAAATCAAACGAAAAGATAAGATAAACAAGCCACAAAGTCAAGAACTAGTAAAAATATTTTCCAAAAATTGATCTGTTTGTTTGATTGTTTAGATTGAGTAGATGATTGATTGATAGAGCCTAATTTTAGGAAGGACACATATCGTATAAGACGTTGAGTCTGGTTTCAATTTTTGTGACTATCTGTATAAGGCATGACAAAGCTTGGTTTCAGAAAGACACGTATCCTATAAGACGTTGAGTCTGATGCCATTGATATTCCAACCTGTATAAGGCTATGATGATTGTTTGCCTAATGTACATATTTCCAGGAAGGACACAACCTGTATAAGACATAGGTTGATTGTTTTGATGATGTTTGTTTTCAGGAAGGACACATCTTGTATAAGACATAAGTTGATTGTTTTGGTTATTGCTTTTGGTAATTTGTTTGATTGACTTAATGATATAGTTGACTTGTCCATCTTGTTGATGCGTGACTTGATGTGATGTGCTGACAATTGATTGTGTTTGATGACGAACCCTAAAGGACTGATCTTGTGCGGCCTCGGGGGCTCATCGATTAATGGCCTTTCCTACATTATACACATAGAGACCTCATAGTTCGACTAGACTTTGACTAACAAGACTGACTGAAAAAGATTTAATTGATTTGAATATATCTGATGTGTGTGATAATGAATGTGGTAAACCCTAATGGACTGACCTAGTGTGGCCTTGGGGGCTCATTAATTGATGGCCTTGCCTACGTTATACATGTAGAGACCTTGTAGTTCGACATGACCAATGACCTTGTCTTATAGACAAATAGATTGAGTCATGATATACAGACAAACCTAAAAGGACTGACCTAATACCTTAGGGGCACATCAAAAAATGGCCTTGCCTATGTCTAGTCATAGAGGCAATGTAGTTTGACAAATGACAAAGACTGACTGATGCGACTGAATCTGACTCTATTTTTTTTGGATTTTTTTTTAAAGGTTTTGATTTTTTTGTCTTTTTGAAGTTTTATGATGTTTTTTTATTTTTTCTGGACATTTTGCGATGTTCTTGGATTTTCTCAATAGTTTTATGCCCTTAGAACTATTGAAGTTGAGAAATACAACCTCACAGAACCCAATGAACACCTGCAAGCAAATAGCCTATCACATAGAAGAGATAACAAAAACACAAGAATAGTGCTTTGCTTGCCGTAAAACAAAAAATGTATAAACAAGAATTAAATAATTACAAAGAGATCAATCCTTATGAAAGGAGATCAAAACCTTAAAGGTGAGTAATTAATAATTAATAATTAATTAATTATTAATGGGCCTAAGTTTAGCTTAAGTGAAAAATAAAGTAAAGGTGACTTAATTAATTAATCAACATGATTAAATTAATTAAGTAATTAACCTATTACTCTAACACCCCCCCTTAAGATGAACTTAGGGAGAAGCTAAAAAACTAAGGATGAAATGCATGAAAGCAAAGATGGGTCTCGAAAAAAAAGCCAGATGAGGTACCCAAATACAACCAAATCTTTGTAAAGTGGAGAAAATAGAGAAAACCTCATGGGAAAAACTTTTCTCCAAAAAGAGATGAAAGCATGCTAAAAAAAACATGAAGGAAGGAAGTCCTCACAAAGACCCCCCAAGGACAACTTCCTTCACCCGAAAAATAACAATTGAAGATAGTGTGGTGATGCCAAAGGTTTTGTGAAAATGTTTGCAACCTGTGCCTCAGTAGGAATGTACTCCAAGATGAGAGAACCATCCTCAATCAATTTCCTGATGAAGTGCATGTGGATCTCAATGTCCTTTGTCCGTTTATGCTCCATTGGATTGCGGGAAATGTGTATAGCACTTTGATTGTCACACCAAAGAACAGTGGGACTATCAGGAGGAAACCCAAATTCTGTCATCAATTGCTGAAGCCATAAAATCTCCTGACTAGCTAACACCACTGCTCGATACTTAGCCTTTGTAGATGATAATGCAATAGCAGATTGCTTCTTGCAAGACCCTGTGATAGGACCAAAACCAAGGAAAAAAACAAAGCTAAAAGTGGACTTCCAATCATCAACGTCACCAGCCCAATTTGAGTCAGTGAAGCCAATAATGTGAGGGGCTCTTGATGTGTAGTGAATGCCATACTATGTGGTGCCCTAAATGTACCTCAAGATATGTTTGGTTGCTTGCCAATGGATCTCATGAGGATCATGTGAGAACCTAGAGACAAGACCAACCACAAAGGAAAGATCAGGATGGGAATGCGTCAGGTACAACAAATTCCCAACTAATTTCCTGTATAATGTAGAGTGTACTGAAGTAGTAGAGCAAGTGGAAGACATAACAACACTTGAGTGAAATGGAGTGGGGGTAGGATTGCAATCAAGAATGCCAAATCTATGGAGCAAATCAAGAGCATACTTCTGCTAATAAATGGAAATCCCATCTGAAGACTGAATAACCTGTAGACCAAGAGAATAGTGCAAAAGATCGAGATCTATCATCTCAAACTGCTCTTGAAAGCTCTATGAACACTTTAAATCATAGAAGATGAGCTACCTGTAAGAATGAGATCATCAACATATAGCACAAGGATGAAAAGATCACCCTCTTGACGCTAAATGTACATTGTGGGATCAAAATGACAACATGCAAAAAAGAGTCCATCTTCTCATACCAAGCCCGAGGGGCTTGTTTGAGACCATACAATGAATGCCAAAGTTTGCAAACCAAAGAAGTGTCCTGCACAAAACCCTAAGGCTGCTCCATATAGATTTCCTCATGTAGGTCCCCATGCAAGAAGACACTCTTCACATCCATCTGAAAAAGTGTTCATCCCTATGAAGTTGCTAGTGATAGTATAAAGTGAATAGAATTCATCTTGGAAATAGGAGCAAAGGTCTTAGAGTAATCAATACCCTGAACCTGAGAAAACCCCTTCGCAACAAGATGTGCTTTGTACTTATCTATCAAACCATCTGCAAAAAACTTGGTATGGTACACCCACTTGCACCGAACCAACTTTCTTCCCTTAGGAAGATGACAAAGATCCCAAGTATTATTCTTCATCAAGGAAGAATACTCCTCCTCCATAGCCCCATCCCACTCAGGGTGACTTGTCGCCTCTAAAATTCTCTAATATTCTTGGAGATGATCTAATGCCTTTTGTCTCCATTCATGTAGGAACTCTAGCTCATGTAGTCTTGACACACGGTATTCTTCATTGTCAAAATTCCCTTTCAAATATACCCTTAGGGAAGGAATCTTGACCTCAATAGGCAAGATGGCCTCAAAACCAAATACCAAGGAATATGGATAGGTGCTCGTGGGAGTACGGATGCTTGTGCGGTAAGCCCATTAGGCAGGGTTAAGCTATAAATGCCAATCATGACCAACATCATTGACAGTATTTTTGAGGATTCTGATGATTGAAAATTATTAGATGCCTCAGCTTGGTTGTTACCTTGTGGGTAATATGGGTTGGAAAAGTGATGTTGGATATGGAATTCTTCGTAGAGATGATAGACTTCTTGGTTCTTTAATGGATGACCATTATTTGTGATTATGGATTGAGGGACACCATACCAACAAATGATATAGTTAAGGATAAACTTAGAAATCTATGTGTCGGTGATGTATGTCATAGGAATGGCTTCAATCCACTTGGAAAAGTATTCAGTTGCAGTAATAATGAATTTATGACCATTCGATGATGTAGGATGTATCTTACCTATGATATCGAGTCCCCATTAGGAAAAGGGCCATGGTGATGTTATTGGATGGAGTTCCTGTGCTGGTGCATGTATCAAGTCTCTGTGTACCTGGCATTGTCAACATTTATTGACAAAGACATATGAGTCCTTTTCCATTGTAGTCCAATAATAGCCTAGTCTCATAATCTTTTTAGCTAAGGTAGGACTGCTAGAATGGGATCCACATATACCCTCATGTACCCCACACAAGGTTGATTGTGCTTCTTTAGTATCAAGACATCTCAATAGGGTATTGTCTAAGGCACATCTATAAAGGGTATCTTTGATGATGGTATACTTAGTTGACTTACGGATAAATGTCCTATGTTGGTTTTTTGAAAGGTGAGGGGGTAGGATTTCAACATGGAGGTAGTCATATATATCTTTGTACCACGGGGAATTGGGACCAATAATTTCACAAACCATCTCCAAATCTGGGATGTCAAAAGCAGGGACCAAAAGGTTTTCTACCAAAAAATCAAATTTAGGCGGGTTGCTAGGTATGCCCAAGAGCGAAGCAATAGTTGCCATGGTGTTTGTTTCCCTATTCCGAATGCGAGGTATTTGATGAAAGTCAATTTTTTCAAAGTATTGTTTGAAACTATCTACCATTCGTTTGTTTGGAGAAAGCTTTTCATTTTTGGTTTCATAATCATCATTAACTTGTCAGATTACCAGTTGAGAATCACCATAAACTTGTAGGTGCTTAATCTTCCATTTGATTGCCATGCGTAATCCTGTCACAACAACCTCATATTTTGCTATGTTATTGGTACATGGAAAAGCTATCCTGAATGACTTAGGAATAGAGTCACCTTGTGGTGTGATAAACAATATATTGGTCCCTGAACCATGATTTATGTGGGACCCATCAAAGTATAACTTCCATGTCATTCCCATGTCAAGAGTGAATATGAAATCATCAGGAAAATCTGCAAGTAGAGGATGATCTGCCTTTGTTGGTGCATCGGCCAACTGGTCAGCAATAACTTGTCGTTTTATAGATTTTCTCTCTACATACTAGATATCATATTCACTAAGTTACATTACCCATTTGGCCAGTCATCCTATTAACGCTACTTTGTTAAGGGGATATTTCAAAGGATCTATATTCATGACCAACATTGTTTGGTGGTTTAACATGTAGTGCCTAAGTTTTTGAGTAGTAAATACTACTACAAGACATGCACGTTCAATGGTACTGTAATTTAGCTCATAACCTACCAAAGTGTGGCTAGTATAGTATACTACCCTTTCATGATCCTCATTGTCATTTTGTGCAAGCAAGGCTCCTAGTGTTGATGTGGTTGCTGAAATTTAGAGAATCAAAGGTCATCCTTTTGTAGGTGGCATTAACACTGGTGGTGTGAGTAGGTAATCCTTGATCAATTGAAAATATTCTTGGAATTTACCTGTCCATACAAATGGTACTCCTTTTTTGAGTAGATGTTGGAAGGGGTGTGTTTTATTTGCTAACTGCACTATGAATCTTTTGATAGACTACAGTCTCCCTTGTAGTGTCCTTAGTTGATTGATATTAGTTGGTGGAGGCATGTCCATTATAGCTTTCACTTTTTCTATGTCCACTTTAATGCCTCGTCTAGAAATTATATATCCTTGAAGTTTTCCTGATTTCACACCAAATACACATTTCCTTGGATTTATCCTCACTTTGTATTCTTCTAGTCTTTGAAAAATATTATCTAAGACTTGTAAATGATCAACCCTTGTTAATGATTTAGCCATCAGATCGTCCACATAATCTTCCATGAGAGTGTGTATGAGGTCATGAAAAATAGTTGGTTGGTCTTAGGTTGGTCTTCAATTGCAATTTTGATATGATTATATCCTGAGAAACCATCCATAAGGGATAACATTTCATATTCTGAGTTGTTAAGTCCACAATCATGTCAATATTCAGCACAGGAAAGTCATCTTTAGGACATGATTTGTTTATATCTCTGAAGTTTGTATAGATGCGGATGCCCCCTATTGGTTTTGTCCCTGGTACAAGATTGGAAATCCAATCTGCATAGTCAATTGATTTGACAAAGCCAACATCCAACAATTTCTTTAGTTTAACCTTGACTAGTAAACCAATTTGTGGGTGTATTTTTCTTAACTTCTGCTTCACGGGTTTAGCACCTAGTTGTAGTGGTAGATGATGTAATACAAGTTCAGGATCTAGTCCATACATGTTAGCATATGACCATGAAAAGTTGATCTATCTTTGTGTTAAGAAGGTGTGAAATTCAGGTTGCTTTGTTTCTGTCAAGGATGTTGCAAAATAGATTAGCTGAGGATTTTCTTCATTTCCTATGTTGATTTCCATAGATTCTTCAACTAACATGGGTGAATTTTCCTAAGCAATGGGGAGAATGTTCAAACCTCCATCCTTAGGTGTCTCAGAGAGGTTTTTTCCCTCAGATGCATCATTATTTTTTTCTTTTTCATTGTCCAAAGGTGCCTTTTGGTTTTCATCTAGGGACTCGACATTTTTATTCTTTTCACTATTTTTCTTATTTTTACGATTGGAGGGTTGAATAGATTCCCTAAAATAAGCCATGTTGTCCAAGTCTATGGTAAATCCAGCCTTATGATCACCACTAGGTATGCCTTCTCTTAGTCCCAGGAACTTAGCTATTGCTTCATTGTTCTCAAAAATATCTAAGATGGGTGTGTCTTGTTGATCCCAATCGATAAGTTGGGCATATACTAAGGGCATGTCATCATCATAAGTATTAAAATTCAAAGGGTTCAAGGTAAAAGATGAGTTGTTTACATAGTCACAAAATTTTCTTACCAAATCCTCTTTACTCTTTTTCTTGGGCATAGGTAAATTATGAGGTGGGCCTATTGTCAAGGTTTGGTTATCAAAAATGGATTTGTTAGGTTCCCAAGAGGCAATATCAAGGGATTCCCAATAGTAATTTTTAAAGCATTCCTCTTTTGTCAAGGCCATTTGTGGACAAGAGTTCAATGGATTTTGTGAGAATTTTAGCATTTGGTCAAGTTCTCCAAATAGTTTATCAAGGTCCATGACAGAGGTAGAGGGTAGGGAATCCCACTCATATTTTTTAGAGTTGGGGGAATCACAATAGGGTTGGTGAGATGGCTCATTGGATATCTCGATAACTTCAGAAGCACTTACTTCCTCTTGTTAAGGTAGTGTGGTACTAGAAACGCCAATCTGGAGCAGTTGAAACCCAAGCCCTAGGCATTTCGGCCACTTAGAAACAATGATAGATTCAGTCCTCACATTCTAATGTAAACCTAACTTGCTATGTTGATCATATCCTTTGCTTTGCATTATCGTGAATTTTTTTCCATATTGATATGTAGGTATATGAGCAAGTGGAGGAGGTTTTTGTCTTCTTTGTATAACCAAGAGGTCACATCTTCTTCATTTATGACTTCTTTATTTAGTTCCCCCAATTTTGTGAAAGTCGTTGTGGGAGGGATGTGTATGGTGACCATTGATTGTCTCCTATCTATTGTAGGTAAACCGTATGATTTTGGAGGAACCAAATGGTTGACACAATAAGATTCCTTCATGTGATACTCTCCACAACCCTTATCTTGGATCTCAACCTTAGGAATGGAAGGTATTGATTGGAAAATGGATTTTTTGGAAAGAGTGGATGGATCGACATAGTGAGAAGGATTGGATGATGAAGCTTCTTGGTTTAGAGGCACCTGATGTTGGGGTATCCCTCATAGGTTAGTGTAATATTGGAAAGGATCTGGGTTACCATCTATTGTAATCTCAGTGCCATTGTATGGGAATTTAAGACAATGATGGTATATGGAAGGGACTTCCTTCATAGCATGTATCCAAGGTCTACTGAGTAAAAGGTTATATGAAGAATGAGATCCAAGACTTGGAAATTGGTATCCAGAACAACAGGACCAATTCTGATGGGAAGTGTTACAATTCCTTTAGATTTTTGTTCTTCATCATCATATGCCTTGATGAAAATTCTCTTAGTAGCGTCCACACATGCCTCTAAGAAACCTAACGCCTTAACCAAATTCAAGGTGCAAAGATTCAACCTTGCTCCTCGTCTACCAAGACTTGTCTAACTTTCATTTTATGAAAAAGGACTTCAAGGTGCAAAGGGTCATTATGGTTTGTCTTCTCGATTGCATAATCTTGTTTAGAAAAGGTAGCATGATGATTGTTTGTTAAGTAGCCTACCATCTATTGGAAACCATTGACATCAAGGTTGTTGGGGACAGTCCTGCTTTGTAAAGCCTTGTCTAGAATAGATCAATGATTAGGAGAGATACACAATAGTTCCAAGATAGGGATTTGGGTTGGGGTCTTCCTCAATTGGTCAAGTAAGTTATACTGAGGCTTGGAGGTCTGTGGTGGTTTCTTTGATGGAGGGCCTTAGATGGTTATCTTGGTTCGGTGAGTGTTGACAACACACTCAGGAGTTTTCTTTATGGTAATCGTATTGACATGCTCATCGACGGCTCAAAGGTGATTTATGATTGGGCCACTATAATCATGCTTGGTACTAGTGTAGTTGGCTGAAGTATTGGCCTTATTTCCTTAACTGGGGGCTTTTCCTTTCCCATGGTCATGCAATGGATCATATAAGAGCTTGTGATCAGTGTTTGAAGAAAATAGTGTATGATATTCTTCAATTGTCAGAAATTTTGTAGGCTATGTCCCTTAGTTCTATGAAAATCATAAAAGGCATTGTCATCCCACCAAAAGGGTTTAAATTGTCTTGGATCATATTGTCTTGGCACTTGAAGCTGTATGAGGTTGTGTTCCAAAAGTTGTTTGAAGACTGATTTGATTGGTTCCCCTAGGGGAGTGAACTCATGTTTTGGAAACCTCCTTTGTTGTTGTGGTCGTTGGGTGTTTTGGGAAATGTTGGGTGTTTTATTTATGGTGTTGAGTGTGTTGGTAGAGGGGTTATGTCCCTGTAGCGTGTTGACTGGTCTTGCTTGTAGGGTTTTAGCATCAACAATCCCATCATTGCTAATGTTTTTGTTCTGAAACCAAAACTTATTTTTGTCATTAGGGGTGTTTTGCACATTTGGATTTCTGTTGGGTGTCTTGAGTTCACCTCTATCAATGAGACCTTTTTCTAGTATGATGCCCTTTTCCACTAGTTTCGCAAAGGACTGCAACAATGTACTCTTAAGTCACTTCTCAGTTTAGAATTGAGGTTTTCAAGGAATATAGTGACCTTCTGTTTCTTAGGTATTTCCATAGGACATCGACTGGCTATACTTCTCCATCTTTAGAAGAAGGTGATAAAATTTTCTCCTTCATCTTGTGTAGTGTGACACAAGGTTGCTATGGTAATTTCGTTGTCGATGTTAAAGGAGAAATGTTCGATAAATTTTTTTGCCACTTCACCCCATGATTTTATGCCACATTGGAGCCCTAAAAATCATTTAAGTGCAATTCCAATAAGACTTCTCAGAAATAGTCTCATAAGATAAATGGGGTCGTATGTGATATCTATGCACATCGTGGAAAATTCCCTTATGTGTTCAATTGGATTACACTTTGCGTTATACTTGGGAAAATTTGGTATAACATACCCATGTGGGAAAGGTGTCATGTATAATGATTTGTCAAAGGGAAATGGACATAAGTCCTTTGCTAAAAAAGTTCTCTTGTTAGACACTGCCACATTATCCATCTATGTTTGAAGGGCTTGCATTTGTGTTTGTAGGACACCAACTTGAGTTAATGATGTGTTAGTTGGATTGTTTGGGTCTATGTACATGTTTTGAAATCCAACATTTTGTGATAGGTTTTGGTTAAGTGTTGGTATGTAAGGTGGATTTTGATTTGGAATGTTAGTGAATGGGTTTTGACTTGGAATTTGTGAGAAGGGGTTTTGATTTGGAATTTGTGTGAATGGGTTGTGACTTGACGTTGGTTGATTAGGAATGGGGATGTTTTGTGAAGGGATGGGTCAGCTTCCATATTGAAAGGAGGGTATGTTTCCTATCTGTGAGACCCCACTCTATGGTATAGTACTAGTGATGTTGACACTTGGTATAGCTGTTGTTTGTGGTATGGTACCAATGACATTAACACTAGGTATAGGAGCTGCCATTTTAGGTCTTTTGTTCCCAATAAGAGGACTGAAGGGATTGGACGATGATGCCCCTATGGTGAAATTTAAACCCTATGTCGTGCTAGATGTACCAAATAGTGACGTATGTACTATTGAGGCACTCTATGTAGGTACACCAAATGGTATGGCTGCAATTACTTAGGGTGTAGTGGTACTAGTAGTTGTCATGTTGTCCCTTGGGTGGATGTAGTTTGTAGGGTATTGATGTCAAATCCAGGAGGTAACTTGTCACCTTTTGCTAGCAATTTGGCTAATTATCGTTGAGGATCATTTGCTAGATAGTCATCTACAAAGGAGGTAAACTCAGGATCTTGTACAACAACATCTATGTCTTCCACTACAATGCGTCCTTGTGGGTCTATAGTGACGAATTTGTCTAATAAAGTTTGTGAGGTCTCGATGTGGATGTCCCTTGAAAGGGGGTTGAGAATGGATTGATGAAATCATTTGGATCAACTATCTTTTCTCTCTTTTTCCTTTTAGACCTTGTTTAAACCATGTAAGATAAGCTAACAGTACAAGTGATGCAAAAACTATGTCTATCGATGGTATGAATTTAGTCTATGTTTTTGGGATTTTCTGGATATAAGGAATGAATGCAAATATTTTTTTTGTATTTTCTTGCGAATAAGGAATGTATAAAATGATGTTGTCCTAGGATGACAGTGTCTAAGTATGCAAAAGTCTAAGCAAACTTCTAAGGTTATCAATTTTGGAAGACTCTAAAAGAGGTTACCAACCACCTAAAATTTAACCTAGGTTTCAATTTAGTTTTGACAAGGAACCTTCATAGGACTAGGACCCAAAAGACAAGGTGAGCTCCCAAACATGACTGATGAGCTGAAAGGACTCACGTATGGGACAAGGATATGTGAACAAATGACTAGGTTCAATGATAATGTTCATTGAAGCAAGGGTTTGTGAAAATTTGACCTATTCTAAGATTTACAAAGGATGATTTCCCTAAAAGTTTGATCTATCTGAAGGTAATTAAGACCCCTAAGATGAAACTAAAATTTACAACTAGGATGCCTATCGCTATGGCTAAATGATACCTAAAGGATGAAATTGTGCAAAGTATGAGCAAAATTTATGGTTTCTGTCCAAGGATCACTATAAAAGGATAAATCAAAGACTACTATGACTTTTTGGTTTCGGTTTGTGATAAAGAATTTTGGTTTTCTGGTAATCAGACAATTGCAGTCTAGGATGGAAGATGTGTCACATAAGATAGCAAATGCGGTTCTCTAGGTCATATGCGAGTTTTTGGTAAGCTATGTCTCGGGTTTGTATCAGGCAAATGTGACTCACTATATTAGATGCGACTTAGGATTTGTCAGATGCGGTTTTTCAGACTTATACTGTGTACTAGTAAACAAGGTTTGGGTTTGTGACATGGCATATGCTTCGTTCCAGATTGTAGATGTGACTCACCAGATCAGATGGATCATAGAGGGTTTCAAATGCGGTTTTCCAGTATCAGAGGTGTTAGCAAACTCGACATATGCGACTCAATAAGTAGATGCGACATTCTTGTAAGCAGATGCAATTCAATAATGCAAATGCAGTTTACTAGTAAACAAATGCGACTCACTGGGAAAAATGTGGTTTACTATTATACTAGTACAAAAACAACAATATATGACTAAATAAACTACTAAAAATTGCATATAAATGACTAATTTTAGTCACGTGACCATTAGTAGTTTATTGCCGGTCATTTATAATGCGACCAAATTTATGACTAAACTGTTGTAGTCATTTATCTAGTCATTGATTTGGTCATTGATTTAGTCATTGATTTAGTCGTTAATTTAGTCATTGATTGTTGTTAATTGGTCATTTATTTAGTCATGATAGTCATTTATTTAGTCATTAATTTATTCATATATTTAGTCATTTATTATTGTTAATTGGTCATTTATTTAGTTATGGTAGTCATTTTATTTAGTCATGGTAGTCATTTATTTAGTCATGGTTTAGTCATTTATTTAGACATGTTAATCATTTATTTAGTCATTTATGAACTAATGCTTTCAGATGTGTATGCAAACTCTTATGTTTGGAGAATGCTATTACAATAACTAGTCTATGAAATTGAAAACCAAGAGAAAATTATGTTGTGATTGAATAATATAAAACGTTAAAGCTCTTATGTTATTAAAACTTAAACAAATTTGGGATTGAAACAACATTGGAAAATAATTCTCTATATATTCAAATTGTATATAAAATATGTTACAAAGAACTCTATATATAGAGTTTTGAATACAAAATCTTTTGCAGTATACAAACTGCTGATTTATTATACTTTTAAAATTGAAAAAAAAACTAAAACTAAATGGTGTGAATGTATGTCTTCAGTGATGCCACTATTGCACATGAGATGGGCAATAAATGCATCTAGTAAGGCATTGGTTTTGCATTTTTTCCATGCTCTGTACCTATCCACAATCAAAAAATAAACATATTACTAGGTAGCATAAACAACAAATATCTTAAAAGCAGATACCCATAAGCATTAGAGTAAGTCTAATAAATAAAAATACATAGAATTAATGATATTACAAAAGAAATGCATTTGCAAAAGAATTAATATCAGAATAATATCTTAAATATTACTAGTTTATCAGAGCAATATCTTTTTGCTATGTATTGTCCATAAACATATTACTAAATAGTTGTAAACAATGAATATCTTAAATGCAAATACCCATAAGCATTAGAGTAAGTCTAATAAATAAAAATGCATAGAATTAATGATATTGCAAAAGAAATGCATTTGCTAAAGAATAAATATCAAAGTAATATCTTAAATATATTACTAGATTATCAAAGTAAGTCTAATAAATAAAAAATGCATAGAATTAGTGATATTGCAAAAGAAATAATCTCTACTTTTTCGATTTTGGATTCAATTATTGTATTATTCTTTAAATCAAATCACCACAATATCTTGAAAAATTAAATTTCATTCTAAATTTAAATTAAATTCTAATTTCTAATTTAACAATTACTAATTTATATATAAAAGCAACCTTTCCTTTT